>PEIA01001446.1:6098-17618 GCA_003613005.1 Prototheca ciferrii
CGCACCCCCGCTCCTGCGGCGGTTGTCCGGGTGGAGGGGTGATCTGTCCCGTCCGCCGGCCGCCGTCGACCGCGGGCGGTCGGACCTACGAGAGCGGCGATCGCGGCGAGCATCTGCCTTCCTTTCAATCCACGACGCGATTTTGCATTTCTCCTCGCGCGAGGGACGTCTCATTTGTGCCCCGCGCGGCACCTCGTCCCCGGTGTCCTCGCGACGACAGAAATGCTGCTCCGAGAGCTCCGCCGCGCGCGAGGGACACGTCCCGTGGCGTGAATGGTGTCGGCCGTTGTCATTTTCTGTCGTTTGTTGGCGAGTTGATGTTACGACCGCGCTCGTCCGCGGCCTGTTTCTATCCGCCGTCTCCCGCCACGGCATTCTCGGATCGGCGGTTGGCCAGCCTTCCCCCTCCGCCTCCCGGGCAGCTCCACCGCCCCACCCCCGGCGCCCCCCGCGCGCTCTCGTTTCCCGCGCGCGTCCGCGTCCGCTGCCTCCCGAAGGGCCCTGCGTTCGCGCTGCTCTGGCGCCGCTCTCTCGAGTTCGAGAGGCGCACCGTTGCGGCGTTTTCGTCCCGCATTGTGCGGAGCGGCGCTCGGCGCGCCCCGCGCTCGGCGCCCGCGCCCGCGCCCGGCGCGCCCCGAGATTGCCTCGGCTCTGCCGCGCGTGGCGTGCGAGCCTTGCTGGCAGTGCAACGAAGATGGAAGGCCCTTTGGACGTCGTTAGCAGCGTTGGTGAGGGCGCGACAGCGCCTTGCGTGCCCCAGCGCGGTGCTCCACCCGCTCCGGCTTTGGTCTGGGCGCCGCTGGCCGATGCGACTTGGTGTCTCGCCTCGTTGGTGGGCGAGGTCGGCGGTAAGGTTCCCGGCGAGCGGGGTCTTCCTCCGCTCGGGCACGAGGTCGAGCTGCGCGCGGTCGCGTGCGACTACCCAGACCGGACGCTCGTGTCCTCTGCGTTTGCGCCTGCGGCTTCGCCCGCGCCCGCGCCCGCGCCTGCGCCTGCGCCTGCTGGGTCTCGGTCGTCCGGATCTCGGGCGTCTGGTTTGTCCGCGTTGACGTCCCTTTCGTCGGTCGCGCCGCCTCCCGGGGCCCTGGCGGCGGCTCCCCGTCCCGGTGCGCACTTTCGCGCGCCGTTGGGGTCTCTTCTTCCGGCGTGTCCGTTGCGTTCGACGTTGGAGGGCGACGACGTGGCTCGTCTGACGCACCTGAACGACGCGTGCGTGCTGGACGCGGTCCGGAGGCGGGCCGGGGAGGTGTACACGCGTGCGGGCTTGGTGCTGCTGGCGCTCAACCCGTTTAGGCCTGTGGAGGACATGTACGGCGAGTCGAAGATGCTGCAGTACGCTTCGGAGCCCGAGAACGACTCGCGCAACCCCTCGAGCCTCCCGCCGCACATCTACGGCGTCGTCGAGGCCACGCTCCGCGACCTGCGCGCCTCTGGGCGCCCGCAGGCCATCCTCATCTCGGGCGAGTCTGGCGCAGGCAAAAC
This sequence comes from Prototheca ciferrii, assembly GCA_003613005.1. Classification (NCBI taxonomy): domain Eukaryota; kingdom Viridiplantae; phylum Chlorophyta; class Trebouxiophyceae; order Chlorellales; family Chlorellaceae; genus Prototheca; species Prototheca ciferrii. Next base: position 7,581 of record PEIA01001446.1, read on the forward strand.
CGAAACCGCCAAGCACGCCATGCGGTACTTGGCGTACGTCACCGAACGAGAAGGCCGCACGAAGACGGAAATGAAGGCGGAGGACGGGCAAGGAACGGGAGGAGGCGAAGGAGGCGGCGGGGGCGGGGAGAGCGGCGCATTCGATGCGTACGCTACCGCGGGTGCGTCTGGTGCTTTGCTTTCCGCCACCGACGTTGCTTCCTCTCTTCGCTCTCCCACACCTGCGGACCGTGCGCTGGCGGCGACGCCGGTGCTGGAGGCGTTTGGCAACGCCAAGACCGAGCGCAACCGCAACTCGTCGCGCTTTGGGCGTCTGGTTTCGCTGGAGCTGCACCCCGCCACGCTGCGCGTTCGTCGGGCCGTGCTCGAGACGTGTCTGCTGGAGAAGAGCCGCGTCGTCGCGCGCTCGGCGGGCGAACGCTCCTACCACGTCTTCTACAGGCTCTTGGCGGGCGCCACCAAGGCCCAGCGAAAAGCCTGGGGAATCGACGGCGAGGACGACGTCTCGAACGACGACGACGTCTCGAACGACGACGACGTCTCGAACGACGACGACGTCTCGAACGACGACGACGCCTCCGACGTTGAAGGCGTCCGCTGCGCTGCCTCGAGCGTTCCGAATGCTTCGAACGCGCGTCTGCAGGCCGACTGCGATCGGTTCAACTACCTGCGCGGCTGGCGTCCCGAGCCCGAACCCGAGGGCGCCATGCCGGGCGCGGACGTCGGGACCCCCTCTCCGCAGGCGTCGCTGCCCCCGGGCTCTCGCGCGAGCTCGGTCGGCGCCTCCGGCTCGCCGTCCGAAGCGGCGGCCGAGGCGGCCGCCTTTGTCGAGCTGCAGCGCTCGCTCTGCGAGGCAGGCGTCGCGCCCGACGAACAGAGCGCAGCCTTTCGCATCCTCGCCGGCATCCTCCACCTCGGCAACGTCACCTTTGTCGACGTTGACGACGACGAGGAGAGCGACGTGGACGCGAGCTCGTCGTGCGATTCTGACGACGAGAGCGTGGGCTCTCCCTCTTCCGCGTCTGCGTGCGTCTCAACCGAGTCGTCCCCCGCGCCGGAAACCGGCGCCGCCCCCGGATGCGCCCCCGCTCCCGCCCCTTTTCTTGGCGTCTCTTCGTCTTCGCCTTCCTCGGCCCCGTCGCCGGGCTCGGGCCCCCCGCCCCCCGTGGTGGTGCGCTCGCCCTCTGGCGCGCCGCCCTCGGTCTCGGCCGCGCGCGTGACGTTTCGAGACTCCCCCGAAATCGCCGAGACCTCGCCCTCGGCGCGGGACGCCTCTCCCTCGCTCCCGTCTCCCTCCTCGCCCCCCCCTCTCCACGCGGCGGCCTCGGCGCCCGCGCTCCGCGACGCGACCGTCGGCAGAAAACGTCAGCCGACGACGACGACGATGAAGAAGAAGACGACGACGACGAAGAACGAGAACGCGAACAAAGCCATGGCGAGCGGTGCTCGTTCGCCTTTGTCCGTTCGGTCTCGTGGCAGTCCGTTTTCGGGGTCGTCTCCCCCCGGGGCGCCGGCGGACGGACACGCGTCCGGCTCGCGCATCTCGTCGCAGGCGTCCTCGCGCGCGGCCCTGGCGCGCGCGGCGCATCTCCTGGGCACGTCCCCCGCGGCGCTCGGCGCGACGCTGACGACGCGCGAGCTGGTGGTGCACGGCGAGCGCCCCATCACCGTCGGGCTGCGGCCCGAGGATGCGGTTCGAACCCGCGACGGCGTCGCCAAAGCCCTCTACGCCGCCCTCTTCGACTGGATCGTCGAGCGCATCAACCAAGCCGGCGAAGAAGCATCCAAACAACTCCAAAAGGCCGAGGAAGAAGAAGAAGAAGGAGCAAAAGAGGAGTCGTTTTCCTCCTCCCCTTTTGCTCAGGAGGACTCTGCTGCCAACGTTGCTGCTGCCACCGCCGCGCGTTCGCCTTCTTCTTCCCCTTCGTCGTCGTCCCTGACGCTTTCTCTGCTGGACATTTACGGCTTTGAGTCGTTTGCGACGAATTCTCTCGAGCAGCTGTGCATCAACTATGCGAACGAGGCGCTGCAGCAGTCGTTTGCGCGGCACCTGTTCGCCGCTGAAGTGGACGAGTACGAGCGTGAAGGCATCGACTGGAGCGGCACGACGTTCGAGGACAACCAGGACTGTCTCAAGCTTCTGGAAGGTCCCATGGGCGTCTTTGCGCTTCTGGACGAGGAGTGTCGCTTCCCGGGCGGCACGGACGCCTCGTTCGTCGACAAGCTCGTCCGGGTCTCCGACGGACATCCCCGCCTCGTGCCCTTTGGCAACGCGCTCAACGGATCCGCAGGGGGCAGGGCGGGAGCAGGGGCCGGGGCAGGGGCGCTCAGCCCGGGCGTCTCGGGGTCGTTCGCGGCGCCCTTTCTGGGCCTGTCCTCGTCCTCGCGCGCCTCGTCCGCGGCTTCCTCGCCGAAGGCCCTTGGCTCGGCCGCGTCGGCGACGGCCTCGGGACCCTTTTCGGGCGCCTTTGGTTCGGCCGCGTCGGCGTCGGTCCCGCGGCGCGTGAGCAGCGTGGGCGGCGGCTCGTCGTACGGCGGCGGGCGGCTGAGCAGCCCCGCGTCTGCGCCCGCGCTGGCCGCGGCCTCTTTGGCCTCGGCCGCAGGCGGTCCAGGCTTTGCGGTACGGCACTATGCGGGCCCGGTGCGGTACGGCTCGGACGGTCTCCTGGAGAAGAACCGCGACCCCGTCTCGGCCGAGGCCATCGCGCTGCTGGCCGTCTCGGCGGACGCGCTCGTGCGCCGCCTCGCCGACGACGCGCGCAGAGACGCCCTCGGAGGCGCAGGCGGAGCGCCGAGCGGCGCCGGCGCCTCTTCCCGGGCCGCCCCGCGCGCCCGGGCGCGCGCCCGCGGCCCCTCGACGCTGGGCTCGCGCTTCCGGGGACAGCTTTCGCGCCTGCGGCTGCGCCTGGACGCCTCGGACGCGCGGTACGTGCGGTGCGTCAAGCCCAACGCGCTGCAGGCCAGCGGCGTGTTTGACGGCCCGCTCGTGCTGCACCAGCTGCGCTGCTGCGGCGTCATGGAAGTGGCCCGCGTTGCCCGAGACGGATACCCCTCGCGCGTCTCCAAACGAGAAGCTCTCGAACGCTACGAAGTCCTCGACGTCGCCCGATCGACGTCGGGGGACCGCGCCGCAGAGGGCGGCGCCCCGGGAGGCTCTGGCGGTTCCGAGAGGGCGGCGGACGCGGAGGCGGACGCTCGGCTGGCTGCCATCCTGACGTATCTCGGCCTTCCGAAAGAGTGCTACCAGATTGGCCGCACCAAGCTCTTTCTGCGCGTCGGTGCGCTCGCCCGCATCGAGCAGGCGGCCGCGGGCGTGCACGCGGCCGCGGCCCGCATCCAAGCCCTCGTGCGCGGCCGGCGCCAACGCGCCGCGTTTCTGGAAACCAAGCGCGCCGCCGTCGCCGTCCAGGCGGCGTGGCGCGGGGCCCAGCGGAGAGCTGCGTTTTTGCGCGCCAAGCGCGCCGCCGTCGCCGTCCAGGCATCGTGGCGCGGGGCGCGACAGCGCGCCGCGTTTTCGGAGACCAGGCGCGCCACGATCGCCGTTCAGACGGCCTGGCGATGCCTGGTGGCCCGGAGGCGCGTCGCCGCGCTGCGACTGGCCGCGCGCCGCGACGCCGCCGCCGGGCGCATCGCGAGGGCCTTTCGGGCCGCCCGACTCCGCGCCGAGATCGCCAGGCGCGTGCAGGAGCGGGAGAAGAGGGAGCGGGAGGAGCGGGAGAAGATGGAGCGGGAGGAGGCGGAGCGCAAGCAGAGGGAGAAGGAGGATGCAGAGCGCAAGGAGCGGGAGCGGGAGGAGCGGTTGGCGCAGCTGGCCGCCGAGGAGGCGCGGGCGGCCGAGGAGCGGGCGGCGCTGCGGCGCGCCAAGGAGGAGCGCGAGCGTCTCGCGCGCGAACGCGCCGAGCTCGAAGCCCAGCATCGCTTGGAGGAAGAAGAGCGCGAAAAGGCCGAAAGGGCCAAGCAAGAGGAGCGGGAAAGGGCAGAGGCCAAGGCAGAGGAGGAGCGAAAAAGGGCAGAGGCCAAGGCAGAGGAGGAGCGAAAAAGGGCAGAGGCCAAGGCAGAGGAGGAGCGCGAGCGTGTCGAGGCCAGGGAAAGGGAACGTGTCGAGGCGGCGCGGGAGCTGGAGGCGCTGCGTGCCGAGCGGCAAAAGCTCGAGCAAGAGCGCCGCGAGCTCGAGCGTCTCAAGCACGAGCTGGAGGAGCGCAAACGGGAAGGGCGAGGACTCGGCCCAGGGGGACTCGTGGCCGCCGGAGTCGCCGGAGCCGTGCTCGGTGCAGGAGCGGCCGAGTTGGCCTCGTCCTCTGCCGCTGCCGCTCGGGCTGAGGCTGGGGCTGTCGAGATGGCTCTGCACTCGACCGCTTCGGCTGGCGTTTCGTTTGCGCCCGGATCCGAGGCGGTCGGGACGGCGGGGCCGCTTCCGCCTTCGACGCCGTCGGCGACCTGTCCCGACGCGCACGAGCCCTCGGCCGAGGCCCGGGCCGAGACCTCTGCGGGATCTGGCGACGGCGACCGCGAGTCGTCTCCAGACCCCGCCGAAGTTCAGGGACCTTTGCGCTCTCACGACGAGGACGACGAGAACGGAGCGGAAAACCGCGCGGCTCGGAGCGGCGCAGCGCCGTTCCCGGCAGAGCCCGCGGCAGAGCCCGCGCGTGGGGCGCACGAGGCGCTGCTCTCCCCAGCCGCCCAGGCTCTGGAGACGGCGAGCGCTCCGCGCGCCGTCTGCTCGGCAGCGCACTCTGCCTCCTCCAGCACGCCTCCTCCTCCCCCCCCTGCCTCCGCAGCGCTCGCCGGCTTTCCGGTCGCCGACTTGGCGGCGCTGCCCGGTCGTCTCGAGCAGCTCGAGCTCGCCCTCTCGGCCAGCCAGACGCACGTCGACGAGGTCGAGGAACTCTGCTGGGTTCTCGTCCGACGCTGCAGACAGCTGTCCCAGGGCCGAGGTCCCTCGCTCTCGCCAGGGCCCCTCCTGCTCGGGCAGGAGGAGGAGGAGGAGGAGGAGGAGGAGGAGGAAGGGTGTGGCGTGGAGGACATGGGGGAGGCCGAGGTCGAGGGGAGGCACCTGTACGCCCACGCGCGCCACCACGGAGAGCACGAGCTTGCGTCTCGGGCTCGAGGGTCGTGCACGGAGTCGATTGCCGAGCGCACGCCGCGCTCGGAGGGCCGTCGTCACCGACGCGAGAGGACGCACAGAAAAGACGAGGAACGGGGAGACGGAATGGAAGAGGAAGAAGTGACGATGCGCGGCACTTGTCGCCATCGCCACGACACTTCCGCCTCTGCCTCTGCTCCTGCCACGACCGCTGCTGCTGCTGCTGCTGCTGCTGCTGCTGTTGCTGATGCCGATCCGTCTGGGTCTGCGCGCGTTTCGATTCCTTCGCCTGCGTGCGTGGGGTCGTCTTCGTTTTCGTCGCCGACGCAGGCCCAGGCGACGGAGGTGCAGGGCTCGCACTCTCCCGATGGCTCGCCGGCCGAGGCCACGTCGGCTGCCGTCGGGCACGGGGTCGGGGTCTGCGACGGCGGCCACCTGTCGCCCTCGCTGCTGGACCGCCGCGCGTCGGCCTCGCGTGCCTCGTCAGCTGCCACGCACGGGCACGCCGCGCACCGCCGTTCGCCGGCACGCCCGCGGCGCACGCCGGCCTCGGTGCGGCGCCGCGCCGCGCTGATGGCGCTCGCGGCCCGCGACGCCCGGCCCGCCTGGGCGCAGGCGCTTGAAGAGGAGCTCGAGGCCGGCCTGGACGATGGACGCCCGGAAGCGGTCGGCACCGTCGCCGCCGCCGCCGAGTCGGGTCTCGGCCGCGAAGAGGCGTACGAGGACCAGGACGCGTTCCGCGAGCTTTCCCGCGGCGACGACGACGGGTCGCTCGACGAGCCTTCTCGGGGTCGCCGCGCGGGTCTGCCACCGACGCTTGCGATCCCCGCGCTCGAGGCGCATCCCCTGCACGCCGACCCGACGCCCTCGCCCGCACCCGGACGGGTCGGATTCGGAACGCACTCGCACCCACACTCCCACCCCCACTCGCACAACGGCCGCCTGCACCCTTCCGCCGGCCCCGGCTCTGCGCGCCGGCACGCGCTGTCGCCGTCGCGCGGCGCCTCTGCGGCGCCGTCGTCGCCGCGGCAGTCGGCCGCAATCGCGACAGGCAGACCGCTGCAGGCCTACCTGCGCGCCTTCATCGCGACCTCGCCCGCCAAGCCAGCCGCCGCGAGAGCTGAAGATGCGAAAGAGAAAGCCGCGACTTCTTCCGAGGGCTTTCGCGACGAGGTGCATTCCAAGCTTTTGGAGCTTGCACACGAGCGCACAGCCGTCGGCAGTCCCTTTCACGGAGCCGCAGGCGGCTCGCCCAGAAAGAACGGTGCCCTTGCCCCTCCGGGCGCGGGGCAGGCGTCTCGGGGACCCACGACGCCTCCGCCGCCGCCTCGCGTCGCGGACGGCGAGGGCGACGCGACGACGCCACCGCCGCTGTCGTCGCACCCGCTCTCGCGCGCGCCCAGCCGCTCGGACCGCTCGACCTCGTCGTCGCCCTCCAAGACGCGCCGAGCGCTCTTCCCAGCCAAGGCCGACGCCCAAAACCGCTTCTCGGCTCTTACCGGCCAGGCAACGGCAATGACGGGAGCCCCGCCGCCCATGCCGCCATCGCCACCGACGTCCATCCTGTCCGAGGAGCACGCGCGGCTGTACCGCTCTCTGCTTGACGACGCGGCGTTCATCCGCGAGGCCGCCGTCGGCGAGGCGCAGGCCCCAGGCATGGACCCGGCTGCAGAGCTCGAGGCCCTCAAGCGCCGACACGCCGTCTGGCTGGGCGTCTTCGCCGCGCAGCTCCAGGCCGCAGAGAGAGCCGTGCACGCCACCCAAGAGTCGACGAGGGAGAGTTTCGAAGGCCAACGAGTCGCGAGCCCCGCGCCAAAGGCCGCCCAGCCAAGGCAAGACCTCGGCAGCGTCGACTCGCAGTCGTACCGCCCGGCCGCCCCGCAGACGACCAGAGAAGACGACCAGGCAGGAAGCTTCTTCGGACGCATATTCGGATTCTAACCGACCTGATGAGCGCTTCCAGACCGTACGCACCCAGAGGAGACGCGCCACGCCCGCGAGAAGCCGCCCAACGTGCAAACCGCAGCGCCCCAGCACCAACCTCCTTTTCCACCGTGTGGTTTTCGTCCTTTTTTTTTTCCTCATCCTTTTTTTTTTCTTCTTTTTACATCTCACCCACCTTGCCCGCGGCGGTACCGCACACCGTACCTCCACAGCGCATCCCCACTCTTGCGCAAACGTCAAGCGCGCTCTCTGTACCGTCTCCCCGGATCCCTCCCGATCTGCCGCTTTTTTCCCGCCGCCGCAGCCGCCGCCCTTCCATCCGTTTTTTCCTCACCATCTCGACCCTTCGCGTTTGTCCTTTGTTTTCTCGGTGCGACGTGTTACGATCGGTACGCACGCGCCGCAGCGACGGGAAGAAACCAAAAAATGATCTCTAGGGGCTTCTCGGGGGGGGGGGAGGGGGAAGGGGGAGGGAGGGGAAACAGGACAGGGGCCGGCGAACGAGTCGGCAAAGGGCAGGGCGAGCTACTACTGAGTTGGGGGGTTGAGCAAGGTACGGACGGAGGAAGGGAAGAACAAAACGAGACCGGATTAGAGAACAGGAGGGGGAGTGAGGCGGAGAACGAGAGAGAGAGAGGGAGAGGGGGGGAGGAGAAGGATGCGTAAAGCGTGGAAGAGTGCGAGAACACAGCAAGGCTCGAGTCGGGACGACCGCTCGGGGCGTTGGCAAAAAGGCAGAGAGAAAAAAAGGAGAACGAGCGTCGGAGGATGACGACGGGAAACGTGGGCGTCCCAGCGGACGGGAGCAGGAGGCGTTTCGAGGGGGGGCGAGGAAGAAAAGGCATAGAAAGGAGGGCAAAATCGGACAAAACACGCGCGCGTGTTTTCAAAGGGGTCGGTGTTTCGTGTATTCTGGAAAACAAAGAAAAAAGGATACGAAATGCGGAGAAAGGTCTACTGCAGAGGGCGGCCGACGTCGCGGGCCCAGAGGCGCACCAAAAAGGGGAAAAGAAAAACAAAGGCGCGCCCAAGGCCCGCGCGGATCCCTAGGGCGGCCGGTCGCAAGGGGCGAGAGGGCCGGTCGGATCCGCTTCGAAAGACGGTAGCTCACGGAAGCGCGGCGCCACACGAGGCGCGAGAACGTGGCGCGGCAGAGAGCATGGGAAAAGGAAAAAAGGAAGAGGTCAAGGACGCGCTCCAAGGCGCGCCGGAAGAAAGGAAGGAAAACCTGGGCGCTCGGGAAGAAGAGGGAAGACACGGATGGGGGCGAGAGCGAAGGAAGAGAGAAGATACGCTACGGTCCGAGAGGACGAGAGGAGACGAGAGGACTGGGGCGGAAGAAATAGGCGCAGCCCCCCTAGTGGGGACGCAAAAAACTACAGTGATATAGCCGCTCGGAGGGAGGGGGGAGCGGAGAGGCGGCAGGTGGCCGGCGGGGGTCGGGTCGTAGAGACACCCCACAGGTGGGTGGCAGAGTGGAGAGTTGGGGAGGGGGGGAGTGGGGGGTCGAAGGAATAAAGACCCCCCGGCAGCCTACGAAGGTGGCTGGAAACAAGCATCCCCCGTCAGCAACAGCGTACGGTCGCACGCACTCGTGGTGCATCTAGTTGTCGAGCTCCTCCCAGTCGGCCTCGTTCCACACGTACGGCACCGGGAGAGCGTCGAGGCCCGTGTACTCGGCGCCCTTGGCAGAAGCGATGGCCTCCAGAGGCACCACGAACGCCGACACGTCGACGGGGCCCTCGCGCGGCGCCTGCGCCAGGTGCGCGTGCGAGGGGCGCAGCAGGTGGCGGAGGCGGCGGCCAGCCAGCAGAGCCTTGGCCTGCAGCGACCGGAACTGGCGAACGGCCGGCGAAGAGCGCTGGCGAGAGGGCGAAAGAGGCACGATCGAGGAGCGGATCGTCGGGGGAGCGCGGCGGACCGAAGGGGTCGAGGCGTGCAGCGAAGGAGCCGCGGAGCGAGACGAAGACACAGCCATGGGAGCCATTGGAATCAGAGAGAAGGAAGAAGAGGAGAAAAGAAGGAGGAAAGCTGCACGTCGGGAACAAAGGCAGAGAAAAAAAAACGGGGTCAGCGACGGCAAAGGCGCCAACGCGATCGACGTCGGACGCGGCGCGGCGTGGGACGCGCGTGTGGGCGCATCCGACGTCACCCAAAAGCCCCGTACCCCGCCCGCGTCCCTCGCCCGGAACCCTCCCCCGGGGCCGGTCCCGAGGGTCTCACGGGCCGCGTCGGCACGTGACCGGCGCTCACCCGCCCACCCCTTCCGGGACCTCCTCGACATGTCGGCCGGTCGGGCCGTTGTCGCCGCCGGACACGAGCGGGCGCCGGATCGCGCACGACGCGTCGCCAAACCATCGACACCGACGCAAGGCGTTCCGAGACACCCGAAACGAGCGCGCGGAGCCGCGCTGGCGAGCGCGCGGACCCGGCCGACCGACGCCGCGCCGCGCGCATCCCGGCGCCGCGATACGGCGCGCCCACGCCACATTGCACTGCGTTCGATGAACACACCTCGAGCTCAAGGACAAAAAACGGCCGGAGAAGCAGGAAATGGATGCCCCCGCCGCCGTTCCGAGACGACTTTATGCGCCCGGCGCGGGACCGCGCGGAAAGCGCGCGAACGGCGGCCGGGCGCGTTCACGGGACGCGCCGCGGGAAGCGGCCTATTCGCGGAAGACCCTCGCGAGGCTTCGCCAAGCCCTCGATCGGTGAAAATGCCGTGGTGGGCCGCGGATTCGGCAGTGCCGAGCGCTTTTGCTCCGATACGCCGGGATGCGCGACCGCGGCCGGCGGCGCCAGCCGAGCGAACGGCCCGGGGGAAGGTGCGGGGTGAGGCGGTGGATGACGCAGGAGCGGCAGGGAGGAGAAGGAATCGTCCTTTCTGGGCGGGGGGGAGGGTATTGCTCCGAGGGGGGTGGTTTCGGAACGAGCTCGGCCCGCGTGGAACGGAGAGCAGGAACAGGAAGATGCGCGGAGCGATGCGGCAGGCGTTTGGGGGCGGGAGATTG
>PEIA01001457.1:0-17450 GCA_003613005.1 Prototheca ciferrii
CGTTTCGACGCTGCGTTTTGTCGTTGTGCCCGTCGCGTTCTGGTCTTCGCGCGCAATGGCGCGAGCGCGGGCGCCCGTGGCGTGGGCGCTGATCGCGCTCTTGATCTTGGCGCCGACCGTGACGGCGCTCTACTCGTCGTCTCCCGTGCGGGTTTTGACCGCTTCGAACCTGAACAAGTTTTTGGATCAGCGCGGTGTCGCTCTGGTGGAATTCTACGCGCCCTGGGTACGCGTCTTGGGATCGTGAGGCGCGATCCGGCAGACCGATCTCGAAACCGGGGGGGGGTGTCGGGCGGAGGCACGAGGAGGCGGGGAAAAGCGGGGCAGGCATTTGCGATCTCTCTTCTCGCGTGGCGCGGCGCTGTGCGTGGCGCGTTGTGCTGTGTGCGCCTTTGCGTATGGCGTGCGTGCGGGTCTCTCATTAAAGTTCTCTGAGCGCTGTTCATCTGCATGTGCACCGCGCTGCGATCCTTGGCTGCACTCGACGATTCCGTTCCTTGGTGCCCCCCCCCCCCCCCCCCCCCCCCCCCCCCCGTTCTTTGTGGCCCCCCCCCCCCCTCCCCCATCTCTTTTTTCGTGCATCAGCCTCCCCACCTCTCACTCGTGCCCACGCTTGCGTTCGCCTTCCGATGTTCCTTTTCTCGTAGTGTGGGCACTGTAAGAATTTGAAGCCCGAGTGGGAAAAGGCTGCCAAGGCTCTTCGTGGCCTTGTGCCTGTGGTTGCCGTGGATGCGGACGCCGAGCGCGAGGCCGCTCAGGAGCACAAGGTGCAGGGATTTCCGACGATCAAGTTGCTGGCGCGCGACGAGGCCGGCGGCAAGGTGACGACGGCGACCTACCAGGGTCCCCGCGAGGCTCCCGCCATCGTGCAGTGGGCCGTGGAAAAGGCGGGCAAGCTCGCGCAGCGCCGTCTGCGCGGCAAAAAGGAGGGCGCAGGCAAGGGCGGGAAAGGGGGCAAGGGCGGCAAGGACGGCGACGCCGAGCGCCGCAAGCGCGGGGAGAAGAAGGAGGAGGAGCGGCGCCGGCGGCGCCAGCAGGAGCGAGAGCAGGGCGCGGAGGCCGAGGCTGCGAGGGCCACCGCGTTTGACGACGAGGGCAGCTGCGCCCCCCCCGCCGAGGGCGCGTTTTCCGACCCGGAAGCGTCCTCGTGCGGCGGAAACGACGCCTCGACGGGTGACGCCTTTGCCTCTGCCTCTGCCTCTGCTTCTGCTTCCACCTCGGATTCTGCTTCCGCTTCTGCGTCGACGTTTTACCGTCGCTTTCCCGAGGTGTCGGTCGTTTCGGCGTCCAACCTGTCGTCGTACTTGCGTTCTCCCGCCGAATCGTCGCGCGCGCACCTCGTCGAGTTTTTCTCGCCCTGGTGCGAGCACAGCAAGGCGTTCCGGCGCGAGTGGGCGCAGCTGGCGGTGGAGCGGCTGCCCGCGCTGGGGATCGCGGCCGCGGCCGTCGACTGCGAGGCTCCAAAGGGCGCCTGCGCCGACTTTGAGGTCCGCAAGATGCCTACGCTGCGCTTCTTCCCGGCCGTCGACGCCTCCCCCAAGGAGGATGACGTCATCACCTACGTGGACTACCCCGGCTCTCGTGACCTCGAATCTGTGCTGGCTTTTGTGCGCGAGCAGGCGCTGCGTCACGCGGCGCCAGAGCCGCCTCTCGAGCTCGCCGACGCCGCCGCCTGGGCTGCCGCCTGCGTCGGCTCCGAGGAACCCCCCATCCCGGCGCTCCCGGCCAGGGCGCTGTGCGTGGTCGCCTTTTTGCCGCCCCTGCTGGACGGGGGCGGTGCCGCGGGTCGCAACGCCTCGCTCGAGCTGTTCGGGTCGCTCGCGGAGGGCGCCGCGCGCGGGAAGCGGTACGGCCTCTCCTGGGTCGAAGGCGGCGCGCAGCCCGCCCTCGAGGCGGCGCTCGAGGTGGGAGGCGCGGGGTACCCAGCCGTGGTCGCCCTCGCGCCGGAAAGGGCCCTGCTGGCCCGATTCAGAGGCGCATTCGACTCGGAGCACCTGGGCGCCTTCTTCGACGCCGTCCGGGGGGGACGCGAACGGCTGGAAGCTACCCGAAGCCTCGAAGAGCTCAGAGCGCTCGCGTTCCAAGACCGCCCGGCGTGGGAGGGACAGGAAGCCGACCCGGTCATCGAGGACGAGTTTTCCCTCGACGACATCATGCGCGAAGAGCTGTAAACAAACGCACGCCCGTGCGCGAAACGAAGAACACGCACAAGAATGGGACTGCAGAGATCACACACCAGCGAGAGAGAAAGAGAGGGAGAGAGAGACGAAAAGCGCTCTCCGTTTTTTGCCTCTCTCTCTCAATTCCCCACCCACCCACCCACCCACCCCGCCTTCTCCCCTTCCTTTCCCCGCAGGAGCCGTGCGATCCGCGTCCCCTGTCGCCGCAGGCGCCAGCGAGGGCGGGCGGCCGCAGAGCAGCGACGGGACAAACGAAGATGCTACAGGGTTTCAATTCCATGCACGCTTTCGCACGTGCTCTGCGTCGTCCGCATCTTCGTTTTCTTCTTCGGGTTTTCCGACGCCGCCGCGGTCCGGAGGCCCGCGGCTCGCTGCCGCCCGCGCGCCGTGACTCAACGCACCGCCCAGGTCTCCGGTCGTCTTTCCCCTCCGCGCCGCTTCCGAGCTGTACCCCGCTCCCCCCGCTCCTCCGGGCCCCCCTCTCTCCGTCGCCACATCTCTGGCCCAGCCCTGGCGTCTCGCCTTCCGACGGTGTGGCTCGGGCGCATGACTGCATGTCGTATGCTTCGTGAACAGGACTGGCAAGTCGCGGTTGAACGCCAGCCGCGACGGACGTCTTCCCGCTCCGCCCAGCAGCGACGCGCCCCCCCGCCCCCCTCCCCTCCCCCGGTGGCTTCCTCTCCCCCGTTCCTTGCTGCCCTCGCTCTTCCCGCGCGCGCGGGGTTGCCGCGCGCGCGAGCCCGCGCGCGCGCGGAGGCGCTCCGGGCGCCCCGGGTCGGAGTCGGGGTCGGGGGTCGCCTGTGCTTGAGTCTGGCTGGCGCCGGCAAGACATCCGTCGCTCTTCCGTCTACGACATTTTGCGCGTTCCTGCCCGTTTGCGCGGCCATTTTCCACACCGAAGCGGCGTTTTCCGGTCTCACCATGGGCTCGTCCTACTCGACGCTGGCGCGTGCTGCCGGGGGGAGGTGCCCGCGACCGCGCCGCGGTTTCGCGCACCCGCGCGGAACGCGCGTCTGACGTTGAACGCCCCTACGCCTTCGTGCGCGTCGCGACACCTTTTCGCTCCTCACCTTGCAGGCACTCACCGCGCTCGCCCCCGCCGCGGGCGGGGCCTACCTCGGCTATCTGACGCGCGCCGATGCACAGAGCGAGTGGTACAAGTCCCTGGAAAAGGTGAGACCCCCCCCCCCAGCCCCACCGCCCGGCCTCCTTCGCCCCCTCCCCCCATTCCAACCCCAACGCCGTCCCCGTGGCTCCCGTGCCCTCGTGCCATGCGCCGGAGCGCAGGACGCGCCTCCCGCGCGGCCTGCTTTGCCTCGCGTCGCCGGGGGAGGGTCCCGGAGACGTCTCTGAGCGCGGGACGTTGTCATTTCTCGAGAGACGCCGTGGGCGTGTGGCGCGCGCGCGGCGCGGGTCGTGGATGTGTCTTTTCGGAAGCCCGGAAGGCGGCGGCGGAACGCCACGCAAGGGGGTGGAGTGGGAGAGGAACGGAGCGGGAGAGAGGGAGGGAGGGGGGTGGGGGGCAAAAGAGCGGAGGGGGTCGTGGACGTGTCGGACCGGAGTGCATGCATGGCTCATCCCCCCCCTTCTGCCGTCCTCCCGTCGGTCATTCCTCCCGAGCCGAGTTGGTCCCTCCAATTCGATCTCTTCGCGCACCCGACTAGCGACCCCCTCGGGCACGAGTCATGAGCATGGGATTCGGCATGGGACGTAGCATGGAACTAAGACATGAGCATGGGATTGAGCGTATTATCGAGCTTTTTGGCCCCCCGCATGCCTCTACCCCCTTCCCCCCCAAATGCCCGTTTCCCGAGCCGTGTCGTCTATCGAATGCCCGTTTCCCTTGTCCTTTCTCACCCCTCGGTCCCCTGCCCCCTTTTCCCTATCCGCTCCCATTTGCAGCCAAAGTGTGCTCCTCCCGCCAAGGTGGAGGCTCCGGTGTGGACTGGTCTCTACTTGACCGGTGGTGTGGCTGCATGGCGCGTGGCCAAGACGGGCAAGGCTGGTTGCGCGCTCGGTCTGTACGCGTCCTACGTGGCGCTGGCGTACGCGTGGATGCCTCTCTTCTTCAAGAGGCGCAACCTCAAGCTTTCGGCCGCGGAGGCCGTCGCCGTCTCGCTGGCTGCGCTGGGTGCTACCGTGGCCTTTTTCAAAAAGGACCGCGTCGCCGGCGCGCTGCTCGTGCCCACGGCGCTGTACACGGCGCATTCGACGGCCATGGCGATCGTGATCGCCAAGAAAAACGACCCGGCCGTCGCGCGCGCCTTTGCCGACCTCGTCGCAGGCGTCAAGGGAGCGCTCGCCCAGGCGGGCAAGGCCGCGGGAAACGCAAAGGCAACCGTGCTCAAGGCCCTCCCGGCCTGCTCGTGCAAGAAGGGATGCAGCAAGGCACCCAAGAAAGAGACCGCCGAGGACGAGGCACCAAAGGGAGAGGTCGAGCTCGTCCAGGAGAAAAAGGACGAGTAGAGCGAAAGACAATGAGATGACAAGGGAAGTGGAAAGCAACGGGTGGAGTGGGGGGGGGAGGGTGGAGCGGCCGGACCGGGCGCGGCGGGAACGCGACAGAACGTCGCAACGATTCTCAAACAATCCGACCTCAAACCCGCCTCCCCGGTATGTCACGGCAACGCTTCGCGACGGCCAGACGGAAGGAATGAGGGAATAGGTGAGGGAAGGGTGGACGGGAAGCTTCCCTGAATGGTGCCTCGAAAGGGGAAACATGGGCAAACCGACCCCGTGCTCTAGTGGGCTGTGCAGAACGTGTGGAGCACGTCGGCATGCCCGGATCCGACCCTCGCATGCACGTGAAGCTGAGGACGGCCCGGCCCCGAGAGGGAAACGCGTCAGAGCCACCGGCGCCTCTCCCTCTCTGGGCGCATCCGTTCCGACGCCGCTTCCCCTGTGCCAAGGATGACGAAGAATGCAGGGCGTGGGGGTGGGGGGGGGGAGAGAAAAGGGAAACGAGCGGGGAAAAGGGAGGGAATGGAGCGCGAACCCCTACGCAGAATGTGCCAGCGAGAGCGTGGACTCTGGGCGCTCCCCGGCTCCTCGATCCGCGCTTGCTGCGTCGCGCCCACCCCTCCCACGCCCCCCCTCGCTTCTCGCTTCTCGCCTCCGTTGGCTCGGGGCGAATCGACCACCGCCGACGCGGCGTGAAAGGCAGTGGTAGTTTGAGGGGGGAAGAGAGGAGGGGAGAAACCCCGGGCGCCGAGAGAGACCGGGGAGGAAGGGCGTCGTGGAGGTAACGCCACATCTCGCTCCCAAAGTCTCCCCATCGCTCTCCTCCCTTCTCCCCCTCCCCTCTCCTCCCTCTCCTTTCCGCTACCTCGCCTTTTGGCGCGAAGAACGTGTAGTCGACACCGCGAATCAAAGCCGAACTGATGAGGCGCAGACGGGGCGGACAGGGGCGACGCGTTTGAGAGCAAGGGACCACGCACAAAGCAAAACGCGCAGCGACAGCCATGCACACACACACCCCTCCCCCCCACCCCCCACCCCCCTTTTCTCAAAAGTCCGACCGCCGCGCTTACGCCTTTGCTGGCGCCGTTCCACACCAAGCTCCGCTCCGCCTCTCATGCATTGGAGTCTGCGCACGCTCCGCGTTGCCCATCGATTCCGCCCGCGAGCCTCCGCCCCGTCGCCGCGTCATCGGCCCCGCCGCAGTGGCGATCCGCGCCCCATCCCCACCGGGTCCCCTCGCTCGATCCCCCTTCTCCACGTCATCTCGCGCCCGCTCCCGCCCGCGCGCCGCCCCCGCCTCCGCCGGTGTTTGGGAATCCAAGCGCAGCGATCGCGCGCGGCTGTGCGTCTTTGTCGATCCTTTTCCGGACCTGCTGTAGTGGCTCGTCCAAAGGAATTCGTCGCCATGGCCAAGTACGTCGTGGGCGCGCCGTGGGTCGATCCGCTCCGCGCACCGCCCCTCAGAACCGCCGCCGCGCACCCACCCCACCCGACTCGATTCGACCCCTTTCTCTCTCCACACCCCGTCCGCGCAGCAGCAAGATCGCGATCGGGTCCCTCCTGGGCCTCTCTGCCGGGAGCGTCGCCACCTGGTTTTTCACCAAGCGTTCCGCTGGAGGTGCGCGAAGCGCCCCGCGTCTGCACGGCCGCTCCCGCGCGTCAGTCGGGCAGAGGGCCGCGCGGGAGAGCGGAGCGGGAGCGCGCCGCGTGGCGTTCCGGATTGCCCTTGCCGCGGCGTCTGTCGATGACTCGAACGGGCGTTGCATGGTCGCAGGCGACGCGAGGACCAGCGTCGACCCGCCGCGCCAGCGGCATTGCGCATGCGGGGACGCGCCTTTCCGCATGCGCCGGGCGCGCCCGGCGCATGCGGGGCGATTTGCGCGAGCGGAAGCGGCGGAAGCGGCGCGCTCCACGCCACTCGTCTCGACTGCTTGTCCGCGGTCGAACGCGGTGCTTGTTTAGCGAGGTTTTGCCACCTCTTTTTCCTGCTCTGTTCTTTCCCTCGCCTTCCTCACGTTCCTCTTGCCTCGTCGCACCTCCTTTTTTCGTTTCCTTCCTATCCGCCCCCTCCCCCCCCTCGCTCACCTTCCTTTTTCGGCTTCGTTGTGCAGGCGATGCTGCTGCTGACGTGTCTTCGCACGCGTGTTCCCGCCACGGCCTTCCCATTTCGGAGCGCATCCGTGCGTACAGCGACATGGTTCTTGCCGTGGACCCTGCGATGCGCAACCCTCGTTGGGTCGTCGAGCACCTGACCAAGGAGTCGTTGTCTGCCAAGTCTGGCACTCGCGAGAGCTCCGTGTTTTACGAGGACCCGGAGCTTCCGGCTCGCTTCCGCGCCAAGTTGAACGACTACCGCGGCTCTGGCTTTGACCGCGGGCACATGGCTCCGGCGAGCAACCACAAGACGTCGCAAGACGCGATGAACGACACGTTCACGCTCTCGAACATGTGCCCGCAGGTGGGCGAGGGTTTCAACCGCGACTACTGGGCGCGTTTTGAGCGCTTTGCGCGCGACGCGACGAACGAGTACGACGACGTCTGGATCGTCACGGGACCCCTCTACCTGCCCCAGCCTGCCGCCTCGGGGTGGGTCATGAACCACCGCATGCTGGGCTCCCCGCCCGAGCTCGTCGGCGTGCCGACGCACTTTTTCAAGGTTGTGCTCGGAGAGAAAAAGGGAGGAGCTCTCGGCGGGTCGCCAGACCACGCGCTCGCGGCCTTTGTCATGCCCAACGCGGTCATCAAGCCCCAGCACCCGCTCGCCGCCTTCACCGTCCCTCTCACCGCCCTCGAGGCCGCCTCGGGCATCCAGTTCTTCCCAAAGCTCATCGACGACGCAACCAGGCAGAGCGTCGACGCGGCGGCGCTGCAGTGGCAACGCAAGGGAGCCCTCGAGGCAGGCAAGGCCGTCCGGGCTATCGCGGGAGGACAGCCGCCGCTCCTCCTCCCGGCCCCGGAGCCGGCCCCGGCCAAGCGCGGAGGCAGAGGACGCGAAGCCGAACAGCAAGCCGCAGCCGCAGCTGCCGCAGCACAAAACACTGCCAACGCACTCGTCGCACACCTCTGCGACAAGGTCACCTGCTCGCTCCCAGCCGAAGAGTTCTGGAAGAAGAAGTAAAAGGTGGAAAGAAAAGGGAGCAAAGGGAAGTGGCCGAACGACAAAGCAGAGTGCGAGTTGGGGAGGCGGGGAAATGGGAAAATGGGAAAGCTGTTCTTTCCCGCCACCGTTGGCCACGTCGACTGGGACGGCAACACCGCGCAGCGATCCCACGACGGGGCCCGTCCCGGAGAAAGTGCCGGCCCGGCACTCGCGCAGAGACGCGCCTGTAGATGCACATACGCAAACGCAAAAGAAGACAGGCAGAGGGAGACTGATATGGAAAGAGATGGAAAGAATGGCAGGATGCTAGAAAAAGAAAGAGAAAACGGGAGAGGGAACTGGCGATGCAGAGACGCAGCGAGCTGCAATCCTGGGCACGCTACAGGCCGGAGCAGCTTGTATCATAGGACATCGTCGCATCACAGGATTCTTTCGCCTTTATTCACTACCTCCACGACTTTTACTCTTCGTGTGTGTGCATGTGTGCGTGTGTTTTGCGTTACAAAGGAGGGGAAAACGTGACGGGAGAAGAGCAGGACCGAGCGCGTGCGCTGGCCGCGCTGAAAAAAAAAAGAAGAATGACGGAGACGGGAGGTGGGAGGTGGGAGATGGGGTGCGGGCAGAAGGAGGGCGAAAAGAGGTGGGGGGCGGGCTAAGAAGGGGGTGAGACGGGCAGCGCTGCCTGAAAAGGCGCGTCCCAATCGGACCGGAGGCGGAGGGTTCCCTGGCAGCGCGCCGTTCGCGCGATGCAGGCGGCGCGACGCTTCGATGCGCCGCCCTGGTGCTGACACGAACGCAAGAGTTCGTGTCCTTTTAGACGGCCCCTGGTGCTGATGTCGCCACGTTTGCACGAGTGCATGCAGTCGTGCATGCAGGGGTTTACGAGTTCCCCCCCCACCTTCCCCATCGTTTTTCCCGCCATATGTATCTTGGATCATGTCTAGTTGGATGGGAGCTTTTTGTGGGTGTATTCGACTCCTTGGTCCTTTTCGACGGTTTGTCCGTGTCCCTTGAGGATGTATTTCGTGGTGAGGAGTCCCTCGATGCCGACGGGTCCCCTGGCGTGGATGCGCGAGGTGGAGATGCCGACTTCGGCGCCGAGGCCGTACCGGAAGCCGTCCGAGAACCTGGACGAGCAGTTGAGGTGGACGCAGGCTGCGTCTGCGCGCGCGAGAAAGGCGTCCGCGGCCGCCTTGTCCTCGGTGACGATGACCTCGGTGTGGCCAGAGCCGTGCGCGTTGATGTGCTCGATGGCGGCGTCCACAGAGTCGACAAACTCGAAGGAGATGTCGAGGGACGAGTACTCGTGGTGGAAGCCGTGCTCGAGCGGCGGGAGGGCCAGGGCCTCGACGGCGCGGGGGCCTCCCCAGACCGTCACGCCCCTTTGCTTGAGCGCGTCGACGAGCCTCCGCGCGAGGCCGTCTTCGAGGTGCGACGCGTGGACGAGGACGGTTTCCGCTGCGTTGCAGGCGGCGGGGTAGTCGGTCTTGGCGTCGGCGACGATGCGCGCGGCCATGTCCGGGTCGGCGGCCGCGTCCACGTAGACGTGGCACACGCCGTCCGCGTGCCCCAGCACCGGGATGCGCGTGTTGCGGGACACGTACGACACCAACGCGTTGCCGCCGCGCGGGATGACGAGATCGATGGCGTCATCCATGGCCAGCAGCGCGGAGACGTCGGCGCGGCCCTCGACGAGGCCCACGGCGCCGGCGCCGACCTCTGGCGCCACGGCCTCGACGGCGGCCACCACGGCCGCGTGCAGCGCGCGGTTCGAGTGCGCAGCCTCGCTCCCGCCCTTGAGCAGCAGGCCGTTGCCAGACATGATGGCAAGCGACGCAATCTGCGGAAGCGCGTCCGGGCGAGCCTCGAAGATGATCAGCAGCACGCCGATGGGCACCGACGTCTTCTCCAGCACCAGGCCTTCCGCAAGCTCCGTGCGGGACAGCACGCGGCCCAGCAAGTCCTCCTGCGAGGCGATCGCACGAGCGCCAGCGGCCAGACGCTTGAGCTTGGCCTCGGTCAGGTAGAGACGCTGCAGCAGCGAGTCCGAGATCGACGCCTTGGACGCGGCAATGTCCTCGGCGTTCGCGGCCAGGATCGCGGGAGCGCGAGACTCGAGCTCGTCCGCAAGACGCTCCAAAATGGCAGCGCGCTTCGAACTCGAAAGCGTCGCCAACACGCGAGACGCACGACGAGCAGCAATCGCCTGCTCCCGAGGAGAGTGCGCCTACAAAGGAGAGCGAAGAGGGAAACGAGAAGAAAGAGTCAAGAAGGGAAGCGAGGACGGCCCAGAGATGGATCCAGAAAGGATCGACATGCGATGGAAATCGGCATTCGATGGAAAGAAAAAAAAACTCTAGAACCCCCCGTTCGACCCACCACGGCCCACCTCGCCACGGCCTACCTCGCCACGATCTGCCTGTCCACGGATCCCCGCTCGACCGACTCCCTCCCTCTCCGAGGCGTCCCGCGGAGCTGCATCTGCCCCCGGCGGCGAGTCTGACGGAAGCAGAAGCGCGTGCGACGAAGCGGGCAGGAAGCAGGCGCCGGGGGACAGGGGGCACCGCGGCACGTGCGGATCGTCCGCGCGAGGCTCGCGGCGCGAAAACCGAGCTGCATCGAGCGCCGATCGCGACGCGACAAAAGTCTCGGGCGGCGAGCGACGGGAGAGCGCGCACGGGAACCAGAGAGGGAATCGCAAAGGCCGCGCCCGCGCCCACTGGGCTCGCGGACCGCGCGCGCGTGGCCGCCACGAACGCCCAAAGGGGACGATGCGGCGATCACGCGCGCCGCCCAGCGCGTTCAATCCGCCCGGTCATCGGCGTCCAAGCACATGCACGCACCTTTGCGACGTCGGCAGCGCCGTTGGATGCCATGGCGATAGGAAACGCGGGTCGCGGGGGTCTCGTGCGCGGAGAGGGAGATTCGCCGAGAGCCGGCGGAACCAAAGAAAAAGAGGCGAGAGCGTCGGTTACGCGCCGGGTGCGCAGGTCGGGATGCCTCAAACGTGGCAAACGTTTGCCGTGTGGGTCGTCGGGCGGCGCTCGTCACGCCGCCCGACGCGGGGTGGAAGGGCAAAAGGCGGGGAGCGCGGCGCGCGGGCGCGCGGGGGCGCGGGGGTGCAGCGGCGAAATTCGCCGAGGCGCAGAGTCCGCGGGGGCCGTCGAGGTCGCTCGCGAGGCGGACGGCCGCGACATCTGGGGTCACGAGTCGAACAAAGAGCGCGCGCGGGTGCCGTTGGTGCGAGGAGGCACCGATCGGGCGCGCGCCACGTTTGCTTCTCGCGCGCGCTCCGTTGCGGTCGCGTTCGCTCGCGGCTCTCGCGGCGCATCCGATCGCCGTCGCGCGATCGACGCGCGCGCATGGATTACAACCGTTCCTCGCAGCGCGAGCGATGGATCTTCACGCCCGAACGCCTCGTACGTGCGGGAAAGGGGGGCGGGAGGGTCGGAAAGGGCGTGCTGCCACCGGTCGAGCTGGCGACGGCGAGGCTGTGGGACTGGTTGGTGGGGCTGCTGCGGGTCGCGCGGGCGGCGGCGCGATTTCCGAAACGGGGACGCTCTTGGGTGGGCGTTTGCTGGCTTTTTGGGCGTCGTCGAAGGCTCGAAAGCCGCCAGCGGCGTCGAATGCGTGGATTGCCTCGCACAAAGAGGGTTGCCGCGGGTCGCTGACGTTTGCTGCTTTGCACCGGCTGCGTCTGCAATCCCCGCAATCTCAATCCCTTTTCTTCTCGCACGCGCTCACGTCCGTGTGCCTGCATGCACGTCTTGCTCTCTTTCTCCTCCCCCTTTGCAGCACGAGGTTCGGGCGCAGCGGCACCGAGAGGCCGAGGAGAAATACTTCAAGGTGCGCCAGAGGGCATCTTCTGGAAATGGGCACCTTGAGCTCCCCTTGCCTTCCTTCCCCTCCTTGTCCTCCCCCCGCCTCCCACCCTTTTTTCCGCCGCCCACCCCTTTCCGCCTCCCACCCTTTTTCTCCCCTTCTGTGCGATGTAGGCGTGCGCTGAGTCTCGGTCGTCTCCTTCGGGTTCTCCCCCCCCGCCTGTGCTGACGTTATCTGAGGAGCACGTGTTGTTGCGGTATTGCGCTTCGTCGCTGTTGCGCATCTGCCGGAGCCTGCAGAGTCCTCGTGCGGTCCGTTCGACGGCGACGGCCTACCTGTGGCGCGCCTACCTGTGCTGGTCTCCGCTGCAGCGCGACCCTCGCGCGGCGCTGCTTGCGTGCATCTACCTGGCGTCCAAGGCCGAGGAGGCGTACGTTTCCGCCGCCGAGCTCTCGCGGCTCTCCGGCACGAGTCCGGACGCCATCCTGCGGGGCGAGGTGGCTCTCCTGGCGGCGCTGCGGTACGACCTGGCGGTGCACGGTCCCTTTCGTCCGGCCGCGGGGTTTCTGGAGGACGACGACCTCGCGCCCTTTCTCGACCAGGTGCTCGCGAGGGAAACGGAGCGGCACGAGCAGGGGCGGGCGGCGCGGGGCCCAGGCGAGGACGCCGAGGGGCGCGGCGGGTCGGACGACCCGCGGGCCCGCCAGCCCGATCCGCACGGCTCCGAGCGTGCCCCTCCGACGGCCGCGTCCGTGGCCGCGGCGCTGATGCGCGACGCGGAGGCGGCGTGCGACGCCCTGCTGCTGACGGACGCACCCATGCTGCACGCTCCGGGTCGCCTAGGCCTCGCGGCAGTCCGATCCGCCTTTGCCAAGCGAGGCGTGCGTCTCGACGGGTACCTCAAAGCCGTCGTCGCCAAAGCGAATCGCACGCAAAGCGCCCACGGAGACGCCCACCGCGCCCAAGAGAACCGCAGCCAGACGAGCCCGGCCCTCTCCGAAGAAACCGCCAGGCTCGCCGCCTCCCTGGCCGAGATCGACGCGCTGGCGGCCGCCGCGAGCCGCGCGGCCGCGCAGGACGAGCAGACCGTAAGCGCCATCGACGCCAAGCTCAGAAGCTGTCGAGAAGCCGCCCGTGCACCCGCAGGAGGCACAGGAGACCCCGCCAGAGCCAAGGAAGAACGTAAAGCAAAGGAACGAGCAGCAAGAAGAGCAGCAGCAGAAGCAGCCGTCGGAGTCTCAGACCTCTGAAGAAAGAAAGAACGCTGGCAGCATCGAGGCAAACCCATGCCGAGGCGGCTGCCCTCCCCTTCTCGCCGACCGAAACGCGTCGGGCGGCCTCGCGGAACTCGCGTTCCCTCTTCTCGCCCCATCTCCCCGCCTCGCCATCTCCTCAGCTCCCGACCCCCTCGCCAAACCCTTTTCTCTCCCTCTCTTTCTTTCTTGTTCTCTTTCGTTGTGGGCACACGAGCCCCGTGGGCGCCCTCTTTTTTTTTTTTTTTCCTCTCTTCCCTGTAGCAGGGTGCGCACTCAGCGCTCCGTCTGCATCGAGGCAGACGCTGGGCGACAAAAGGGACCGAACGCTGGGGAAGGAGCGGGAGAGACTAGGAATGCGGGCAGAGCGGTTTGGGCGCCGCCAGCGAAACAAAACGGGCCTTTCAAGGCCTTTTCAAGGAAACCATCTCGCAATGCGTTTCGAACGATCAAAACGCGGAGAACGGAAAAGAAATGCGACAGTGCAAAATGCACCGAACGAAATGCAGCAGGTCAGGACAAGGCAAAGGGGGGGAAAAGGGCATGGGCAACGACAGACTGGCGAGCTTTGACCGCACGGCGACGAGAGCGTCGCCGCGCGGTCAAAGAATGAAATGGATCCGGGAACGCGGGTTGGAGACGACTGGGTGGAATACACGAATGCGCGTCGGTTGATGAGAACCGGGAGAGCCGAGAGAGCCCTCTCTCTCTCTCTCTCTCTCTCTCTCTCTCTCTCTCTTGCTCTCTCTCGGATCGGAGGGCGCCCGGATTGGGCTCGGCATGTCGGGGGGGAGTCTCCGTCTCAAAAGGCGCGCCGGTTTCGACGGGTTTCGAAACGTTTCGAAACTCGGTAATCAGGTTCTCGGTCTGCTCGCAAATGTGAGTCGCGCCTGTTTGAGCCCCCTCTCGGTTTCCCCGCCCTCGCGCGTCCCCGCCCCCCTGCGCTCTTCGGCCTCGCCTTGCCCTCTCACCCTGGCCCTCTCCTTGCGTTTCCACTCGGAGTGGACGGACCGGTGCAGGGCTTCGTCGGCCGCCACGCCCCGCACGTACCAGAGACCGCACTCTGGACACGCAGAACCGGCAAACGCCTTTTGCCCAAGCGACAGGTACCGCTGCGAAAGCGGGCGAGAGGACGCGCCCCAGCGATGCTCGGCACGGGACGTCTCGGATACAGCAGAAGACGCCCCGCAGGGGAGACGCGAAAAACGAGCTGCGTCGCCGGCGCCGGGGACGACCCTTTCGGAACCAAGCGCAGCACCGTCGTCGGACCCTTTCGAGGCAGCCGCAGGAGCGGGGTCGGACCCTTTCCTCGACCCCGCGAGGGGCGCGTCGGCAACCCGCCCCGCCTCCCGCGCCTTGCGCTTGGCCCGGCGAGCCGCCAGCGCGGCGAGCGCCCGAGCCATCGGGTCGGCTGGAGGAGCGGGCGAAGCAGCAGGAGGAGACGCAGGGACGGGTGCGGGCGGGGGCGGGGGCGGGAGGGGTGGCGGAGGTGGCGGAGGAGCAGACGCCGTCGGCCTGCGCCCAGAGGAAAAGGAGCGGGACGTCTCCTCCAAACGTCAGCCGCGACGGGGGTACGCAGAAAGCGCCGCAAACCAAGCGCCTCTGCAGGTCGCATGCCATGTACCTTGCGTTGCAGCTGCTGCACTGCTCTGCTCCTCTCCTCCCCCCGCACGCACTCGACCGCTTCCCTTACCGACCCTTTGCGCCTCTGCGCGCGCGCGCGCGCGCGTGCATTCCGTCGCCCCCGGCCGCTCGCTCCGCCTCGTTCCGAGCGTACCTCTTGCCTCTGCGCCGGACGAATCCTACGAGCGTTTCGTTCTCCACGACGCCATCCATCCTCGGCGCGTCTGGCCGCGGCCTGCGGTGATGCAATAACAACGCTGCGTCGACGATGCGTCGCGGAGGCCGATGCGGTCTAGGGGCAGTTTGAACGCTCGGGCGCGGGGGCGGGGGCGGGAAAAGAGGCAGGGCAGGAGAGGAGCGAAAGAAGCCATGAGAGCTGAGATGGGAAACGGGAGATGCAGTTGCCGTGGTCGCCGTTGCGTTGTCGCTTTCACGAAATTGTCCGATCGTTGGATACCGCCACCCCCAGCCGAATGCCCGTTGCCACTCTCCAGTGTGTGCTTTCTCTCCGTTTCTCTACAGGAAACGTGTCCGACGCGTCGGCCTCTCGCGACTCGGGGGAGGCTGTGTGCGTGCCGCTCATAAAAAACAAAAACAAAACGCGGCCGAGGGGCCGCAGGGCAAAAAGGGCCGACCGTCAGCGTGGCTAGAGGAGAGAAGAAGAGACCGACCGACCACTGATGTGGCGCTGGAGGGCAAAGGGGGGCACGAGAGGGACGATACAAGGGCAGAGAGAGAGGGGCGGACGGCAGCGAGCGGGGCGCAGGAGGGGGGGGCATCCCCGGGGCGGTGGACCGCTCGAGTGGTGCGTCGTGCAGCGCGCAGAGCGCGTTGTGGGAAGAGAGGTGCAAAGGAGCAGAGGGAACGGGAGGGGAATGGGAGAGAACGGGAGAGGGCAATGTGGTGGTGGCTCGTCTTCATCGTGCTCCGTGTTCCTCGCGTTCGTTCGACGAGCGTGTCCTTCAGATGCGTGCCTTTTCGATAGCGCAGCACGTGTCGCTGACCTCGACGCTCTTCTCGTCCTTTTCCGGGGGGATGTCTGCGGCCGGGTTGGTCTTGAAAAAGTTCCAGGGCTTGTAGCAGAACCCGATGCGTTCGACGGGCATGACGGGGAAGTCCTCGGCGCGGACAATGTGGGTGAGTCCGACGTTGATCCAGAGGACAAAGTCGGCGTCGAGCAGGGGGCGGTCTTTTTGGACCCAGTCGAGGATGCCTGGGTTGTTCGAGGGGTCGGGGTGCAGGGGGTAGAACCCGGCCGGGGTGAGTTCGTCATCGTCGTAGGCGGTGACCCAGAGGTGCTTGGAGGCAAAGACTCCGCGAGATCCGTGGGACGAGGTCGGGTGCGCGAGCAGGGGCGGCGAGACGGTGACCGACTGGAGCCTCCAGCCGATGGGCGTCTGGGTCATGGGGTTGACCTTGCGCGGGTTGTAGACGTTCCAGATGCGCGAGCGCGACGGCTCGTAGGTGCGCATGGCTTGGAGTTCCGAGGGCAAGTCGCGGGTGACGGCCTGGAAGCCGACGCCGTACTTGTTGTCGGGGCCCAGGGGCATGCGTTCGGCCTCGACCTCTGCGATGCGGAGGCCTTGTCCCCCCTGGGGCTCGTCGCACGAGGGGTCGAGACGGACGAGGAAAAAGTGCTGGTGGTAGTGCGCGTTGATGCCCGGGGCGATGAGGGATCCGTGGCGGGGCTGGCCTCCCTCGGCGAGCTCGCGGGGGGTGAGGGGCGAGGTCGAGACGATGCCGGTGAGCTTGATCTCAAACTCAATGGTGCCGTCCATGTAGAGGTACCAGTAGTAGGCGTACTCGTAGTTGGCAATGGTCGAGACGAACGAGATGACGAGACGGCGCATGCGGCGCGTCTGCACGTCGTTGGTGCGGTAGTCCCAGTGCTTCCAGGCCATGCCGCAGTCCTCCTCGTGGAGGCAGATGGCGCGCTTGATGAGCGCGGCGCGGCCGGCGCCGTCGTTCACGATGGCGTCAAAGTACGAGATGGCGCCCAGGCAGTCGCAGCCGAGCTCGAGCGAGTTGGCGCAAAAGCCGAGGCCGTAGTCGCCGGCGTCGTAGGCGCACTTCTTCTGGTAGGGCTCGCCAGGCTCGCCGTAGGGGACGATGATCTCGGAGAGGGCGATGCGGTAGGCCACGGGACGGCGGCGACCGCCCTCCTGCACGTCGGCGTAGTTGACGTCGTAGAGCACGAGCCCCTCGCGCCACGTGTAGCCGATGCGGAAGTCCCAGTGCTGCCAGGCAACGCGGTTGCCCTCCATCTCGTAGCTGGGGCCCTCAGGCTGCACAATGTGCAGGGGCTTGGGCGGGGGGCGCATCGACGGCCCCATCAGAGACGGGTGGAAGTCGGACGGAAGCTCGGGAACAGAGCCGGGAGCGCCGGGAGCAGCAACGTCCTGCGCGCCATAGGCCTTGGCCTCGACGAGCTTGCCGGTCAGAATGTCCATCGTCACGACCAGGTCAAGAGGGTGCGCGTAAAAGTTGTCGTTGGGACACAGACGCTTGTACAGGAAGAAGAGAATGTGACGACCGCCCATGGGGCCGTACCGCTGGCCAGGGTACCACGGGTCGGCGGCGACAGCCTCGGGGTCGGAGATGCCGTAGCGAGCGCGAATCACGCTCAAAAACTCGGGGTTCTTCTTCAGCATGATCTCAGCCTCAATCACATCGTCCAGAGTCACAGGAGGCTGCACGTCGGGAAGCTGCACAAGGGAAAACGGGGAAAAAGGAAGAGCGGGAGGGAGAAAAGGTGAGCAAGATGGAAACAAGACAGGAAACAAGATGGGGAAGAGGAAAGGGAGCGAGCGTACTGTCGAGTGCGTACTGCCTGGAGAGCGCACTGCCGGCCGTCAGCAAGCACGAAGCCACAAAGTCGTGACAGTTGCGAGGATCCAATCGACCACCAATCGGGCCGAATCCTCCAAGACACCGAGAGCGCGGCCGCGTGATGCGCCCGAGGGTGCCCACCCTCCCACCGCCCCCCACCCCCCCCCCCCCCCCTCCCTCCCC
>PEIA01001479.1:0-13840 GCA_003613005.1 Prototheca ciferrii
TATCTTTTCCTCCCCCCCCCCCCCTCTTCGTCTCTTCTCCCTGTCCTTTTTTTTTTGCATTTAGATTACCGAGTCGTTGGCTGAGCAGTCTCGGAAGGAGCGCCAGCGCGAGAACTTTGAGAAGATTCCCGATGCGGACCTTTTCTTTGTGGACTCTGCTGCTTCGTCGGCGCCCTCTGGCGTCGTTGATGCATCTTCCGAGGCCGCTGAGGCGTCTCATTCGTCGGCTTCCGTGCCGTCTCTGTCTCTGGCGCCTCGTCTCTCGAAGAAGGAGCTCGCGCGGTCGCGATCTCTGCGAGCCGAGGCCATCCTGGCGGCCTCGCGGTCGGCCGTGCCCGTCGCCTCGACGCTCGTGGGCCGCTCCGGCGACAAGCGCGAGCGCGCACGCGCCGCCGCCGCGCGGCCCGCAGCGCTGCGCAAAAAGTTCGGATCCACCCGCGTCGCCAAGTGGCTTGGCGAAGGAGAAGGAGAGGGAAAGGCGGAGGAAGAGGACGAGGTTTCGGAGCGGGGCGGAGGCGTCGAGGGTTCCGGTCTCGGCGCCCTCGAGGTCTCTCTTGTGAGCAAGTCCAAGGGAAAGACCAAGGCAAAGAGCGCTGGACGTGTCGCAAACGACACCGGCGCCATCAAAAACGCCACCAGCGGAAAGAGCGCGGGAAAGAGCGACGGGAAGAGCGGCGTCGCCCACCGCGCGGGCAGCTCCAAGGCATCTGTCCCTTTCTCCTCCTCCTCTTCCACGATGGTTCCTCCTCCCGCTGCCCTTCGGGATGGGACGCCGTCCGAGGATCCTTGGGACGTTCCTGCTGCGTTCAAGAAGCACCACCGCGCTCTGATCGCGGCCGGCGCGCTGTCGGCTCGCGTTCCCGTGGGCGAGCGCCGGCGGCGTCTGCCGAGCCTGGCGGCCAACCGCCAGGCGGCCGTGGTCTCCAAGCGCGCCGTGGACGTGGTGGGAAGCGGCCTGTCGTACAACCCCGAGGCCGAGGCGCACGCCGAGGCGCTCGCGGAAGCCGTCGCGGCAGCCGTGCAGGAAGACCTCAAGAAGGAGCTGGCGCCCCAGGCGCCACCCACCGAGGTCGACCGCGAAGCCGTCGAGCTCGCGACCCGCCAGGACGAAGCCCAACTCCTCGACCTCCTCGAAGGACACGGCAAGGCCTTTTTCGACAACGTCATGAAAAAGACGGGAAGAAATCCCCAAGACGACGAGGACGAGGACGAGGACGAAGGAGAAGAGGGAGAAGGAGAGCAAGGCGAAGGAGAAGACGGCGACGAGGAGGACGACGAGGAGGTGGACGGGGATCAGGAAAACTCCACCGAAGAGGCCTCTTCTTCCTCCCTTCTTCATCTGCTTCCGCCGTCGTCTCGTCCGAAGACCAAGGCGGATCGTCTGCGGCAGCGGCGGCACAAGGACGCCGTCGAGGCGATGCGGCGGGCTTCGCGCCAAAAGGCGGCATCGCGCGACCTGCAGCACCTGGGCGACGTGCTCGAGACGGTCGCGGAGGAAGAGGCCGAGCGGGAGCGGCTGCGCCTGCGCCGAGAGGCCGACGCCCTCGAGCGCGCCAAGGCGCCGCCCAAGCGCGTCGGCGGAGGCGTCTTCGTGCCGCTCCCCTCGCGAGTCCTGCTCACGGAAGAGGTCGGCAAACCGCTCCGGCTCCTCCGGCCCATGCCCGCGCTCGCCCTCGAACGCTTCAAGTCGCTCCAGGAACGAGGACTCGTCGCAGTGCCCATCAAGCGCAAAACCAAGAAACACAAGATCAAGCGCATCGAGTACATGCCGGGGAGCCGAGGAGAAGCGGACCTGGAAGCCAAACAAGCGGCCGACGAAGAACGAGCGCTGCGCAAGAAGCGAGCCAAGGCGCAGAAAAAGGCACACGCAGCAGCAGCGACAGAACCAAACGGCGTCGACTGGTGATGGGCTTTGCAAGGGACGCCGAAAGCGAACTCCATCGACGCAACGCCAGACGCGCGGGCGCACGACGGCGTCGCGGCACCTTTGGGCCGCAACGTGGCCGTTTCTGGGCCCTCAGTTTTGGGTCCTCGCACCCCAAGGCGCCGTTTCCTCTTTCGTCTCGGGCCCCCGGCGGTCGTGCTCCCTTCACAAAGCGCAAGCAACGCCGTCAAACGCCGCGCACCGTGCGCGCTCCGCGGTGCACGCGCTGCGCCGAGCGCACCCTGCGCACGTCCGCTTCCGCCCTCGCTCTCCTCTCCAGACCCCTCTTGCGCTCCCGTTCTTTTCCTCACTCGTGCTCCTCTCTGCTTTTGTGTGGCTTCTCCGTTTTACTCTCCCCCCCCCCCTCCTTTTCTTCCCGTCTCCTTGCTGCTTTCCTTGCCCCTTTTTCTCGTCTTCTGCTCCGCCGCCCATTTTCTTTCCGCCGCTTGCCGTCACGCGCGGCCCTGACGCGTGCGCGGCTCTTGTGGACGTTTCATAGAAGAAGACACACCAGACGCGACTTTGCAAAGCGACGCAATGCACACAGTCCCAGAAAGACAGGGTGCTGGAACACGAACGCGAAGCGCCTGGAAAAAGGGAGGTGGGTGGGCTCCTCTTGACACTGCGCTCGTCACGCGAAATGCGCTCGCCGTTGCTGTCGGTCGCGGCTTTTGTCCGAAGCCATTCATTTTTTGTCGTGCAGCCCTGCGCGCGCACCTGGATCGCAGAACGTCCTG
Source organism: Prototheca ciferrii (assembly GCA_003613005.1). Classification (NCBI taxonomy): domain Eukaryota; kingdom Viridiplantae; phylum Chlorophyta; class Trebouxiophyceae; order Chlorellales; family Chlorellaceae; genus Prototheca; species Prototheca ciferrii. Next base: position 2,662 of record PEIA01001479.1, read on the forward strand.
AACGCTGCCGGGGACGTTCGAAATCGCGCACATGCGTCCCAGACGCACGCCCATCTCCCCAATCTCCAGCATCTCTTTCATCTCTCCCCTTGCCCCTCTCTCCCTCCCCCCCTTTTCTCTCCCCCCCCCCTCTTCTCCCTCTGCGGGTCCGGGTCGCTCGCTCTCTTCCGGGCGCGCGCTCGGCCCGCGCCCTGTGCGCGGCTGGCCGCGGGCGCGGCCGGACGGCCCCGCGGAGGCGCGCGCGTCGGATCCAGTCGGGCAGAGGTTTCGAGTCGGTTTCCCGGTGCCGTTGTGCGATCGGATCGCGCCCGCGCCTTCCCCGATCCGGGCCGAGGGTCTCCTCCCCGGCGGGCCCGCGGGGCCACGCGAGCGATGGCTCGGCGCGGTCGCCCTCGCGGCGAGGTTGCCGAGATCACCTCGGCGCTCGATCGCCTGACTGCGTTGAGCGGAACGAAACCAGAGGTCGTCCAGATGAAACGCGAGTGCTTTCAGAAGATGATCCGCTACATGACCCAGGTGCGAGGCGCAGGGAAGCAAGCACGCGCGCTGCAGCCAGCGGCAGCGGGGAAGCGCGGGGAAGAGAGGGAGAAGGGGGAGAAGAGGAGGGGGAGAGGGTGGGGAGGGAGAAGACTGAGAAAAGGGTAGAGGGAAGAGGAAGGAGAAGAAGGACCGTTTCAAGCTGAGGAAGAGCGCCGATGGGGGTGGGATTTGGGAGTATCTCGACGAGGCCGCTCTTCACCTCCAGTTTCTCGACGAGGCCAAGCGACCTGGCCATACATTCTCACCTCCCAATGCGTCTTTGCATCAAAATGTTCCCCTCGGCATTCAACCTCACTCCTTTGCATCAAATCTCCCTCCCCTGGCATTCAACCTCACTCCTTTGCATCAAATCTCCCTCCCCTGACATTCAACCTCACTCCTTTGCGTGAACTCTTTTCCCTTGCGTTCTCTTTCTTCCTCCCCCCCCCCCCTTTCCGCCTACCCTGTTCGTCTTTGTTTCCGTCCTTGCTTTGTATTTTTCCCGATAGGGCATTGACATGAGTCCTGTGTTTGTGTCTGCGACCAAGTGTGCTGCTCTTTCGAAGCAGGACGTGTTGCTGAAGAAGATGCTTTACTTTTACCTTCGCGGCTCTGCTCGTCAGGATCCGAGCCTCGCTCTTCTGGTGGTGCAGCACCTCTTGAACGACTGTTCGGACGCGGACGCCGGCGTGCGCGGTTCGGCGCTTCGCTCGTTGGTCGGTCTTCGTTCCGAGGAGACTGCCGAGGCTGCGCTTGGCGCGGTTCGTCGTGGGCTGGGCGATCCGAGCGGGTACGTTCGTGGCGTGGCCGCCGCGGCTGCGCTGCGGCTGTGGTCGACGCGCGAGGCGGGCGGCCCTCGCGGGCTTCGCGACGCCGGTGTGGTGGACGAGATCTGGAGGCTTCTGGGGTCCGACTCGGATCCGCAGGTGGTTGCGGACTGCCTTCGGTTCCTGCGCGAGACGGGCGAGCTGGGTCGGCGCGGGCCGCCCTCTCGGGCGCTGACGGTCGGCCTGCTCAACCACGTGCGCGACTTTGACGAGTGGGCGCAGTGTCTCGTGCTGGAGGTCGTGGCGGACTACTCGCCGGCGGGCACGAGCGAGCGCGACGACGTGCTGGACGTGCTCGACTTTGCCATCGACGCGCCCTCGGCGGGCGTGGCGGCCGCGGGCCTGCACGCCTTTCTGCGCCTCACCGAGGGCGACCCGCGCGCGCGCGCTCGGCTGCTGCGGCGCCTCGCGGCGCCCGCCGCCGTCGCGGTGGCCTCCAGGGAACCGGAGGTTGCGCACGCCAGGCTCGCCGTGCTGCTCCAGCTCGCGCGCCGAGACCCCGAGCCCTTTCGGTCCCTCGCCTCCTCGTCGGCGCTCCGCGTCCGTCCCGGCGACCCCTCCTACCTGCGCAACCTCAAGATCGCGCTGTTCGAACTCCTGGCCTGCCCCGAAAACGCCCTCGACGTCGCCGACGAGCTGTCCGCCTACGCGCGCGACGCCGACGAGGGGCTCGCACGCCGAGCCGCCCGGGCATTGGCACGAGTGGCCGAGCGGGCCCCGGGCGCCGCGGGCGTCGCAGACCGCCTCTTGGCCCTGGCCGAGGCCGAAGACAGGCCAGACGTGCTCGGAGCGGCGCTCGAAGCGCTCGCAGAGGTGCTGCGAGCCATGCCCGGCGCAGCGCCGGCGCTCGCGCCCCTGGCGGCCGCCGCCGCCGCGGGCGCGGCCCTCGACGGGCCGGCCCCGAGGGCCGCCCTCGCGAGGCTCCTCGGCGAACACGCAGAGAGCATCCCGGAAGCGCCCTATCTCATCGAAGACATGATCCTCGGACCGCCAGAGCTCCGAGAAGAAAACCCCAAAGGCATCGAATCGGGAAGCGAGGGAGGAGAGCCGAAGAAGAACGCAACCCAGGCGGGCAAACCAGGACGCGGTTTCAGCGCGAACGAGAACGAAGGGGGACTGCTGGACCTCGCGGATCTCGACGCACCCAGCGTCTTCGGAGCGGCAGCGAACGGCGCAAACCCGACAAACGCGGGCGCCGCGCTCTCGGGCCTGCTCGGCCTCTCCGACGGTCCGTCGGCCGCCGCGGGCTCGGGGGGCTCGGACGAGGCACGCCCCGCAGACGCGCCGGCCGACGGACCGTCCGGCCCTTTGCCCTCGTTTGTGTCCCATCCTCCTCCTCCTCCTCCTCCTCCCCCGCCGCCGCCGTCTCGTCCCCTGCCTCCTCCGAGCCGCTTCTTTCTGGCCGAGGACGCGTCGACGCAGGAGGCGCTGGTGACGGCGACGGCCCGCGCCTTCCTGGCGCGTCCTCCCGAGGCCCGGCCGGCGCTCGAGGCGGCGCTGCGGTCCGCGGACGCTTCGCCGCACCCGAGCGTGCGCGCGCGCGCGCGCGCGGTGCGGCGCGTGCTGGCCTCTGGCGAGGCGCGCGCGCGCGACTTTCTGCTCGCGCGCGCGCCGGCGCCAGAGCCCGGAGCGGACGGCCGGGGCGCAGAGCGGGACGATCGCGTGCTGGACGAGATCGACTCGCTCTCGCCCCTCTACGGCATCCCAGCGGACGCCCTGGGCGCCGCGAGCCGCGGCGAGTGCCCCGCGCCCGGCGACGACGAAGACGCAGAGGACGAGGAACGTCCGGTCCGTTCCGTTTCGAACTGTACCGTCTTTTCTCCTCCTTTTTTTATTTTCGTTCATTTCAGCTAGAGTTCGAGGACGTTTTGGATGTCTCGGAGGTCGTAGACGAACCAGTCTGCCTTTTCCATGACGGCTTGTCGTTCTGCGACGCCTCCAAACCCGATAAAGGCCGCGGCGCCGTCTTCCGCGACGGCCTCGGCGTCCGTGGCGCCGTCGCCGATCATGAGCACCGGCCCGGGGCGGGCGCACGCCTCGCGGGCACGGATGGCCCGCACCGCCTCGCGCTTGCCTCCAGAGCGAGAGGTGAGCTCGGCGGCGTCAAAGCCGGCGTACTCGCCCGTCTCCTCGTCGAAGAGGATGACGTTGGCGTACACGTTCTCCTGAGGCACCCCCAAGAGCTCCGCGAGCGGCGCGATCGTGGCGCGAAAGCCGCCGCTCACCAGGAACACCTCGATGCCCTTGCGTTGCAGCGCGGCCACCAGCTCGCGGGCGCCGGGCGTCACCTGGGGGGGATGCTCGCGAACAAATCGCTCCAGGCTCGCGCGCGTCGGCTTCATGACCCCGAGACGCATCCGCAGCGCGTCCTCGAAACGAGTGCTGCCACCCATCGCAGACGCCGTCAAACGAGCAACCTCGTCCCCGACGCCCAGAAAGGCAGCAAACTCGTCGATGCACTCGTCCGTGCACAACGTCGAATCCACGTCGAAACACACAGCGCTCGCAGAACGAAGCAACGAGGCAATCGACGCAGGAACTAAGGCCAGATGTATAAAAAAAAGAGAGAGGGGAGGGGGGCAGGGGAGAAAAAAAAAAGGATGAAATGGAAGAACAAGAAACAAGAAGGAACGCTTGAAAACGCCAAAACCCACAAAAATAAACAGCTGGGCGAGTCCCTAATCCTAAGGCGTAAGGAAGGTAATAGGGTAATCCCTAATCCCACCCATCCCACCAACAGCCGCATCCGACGCCGCCCCGCGCTCCTCTCCCACCCCTCCCACCCAGCACGCTCTTTTCTTTCTGCATCCCGGCCGCGCATGCGCGCCTCGCGCATCTCGTCCACCCGCACTTCCACGCACCGGGCTGCGACGTCTTGGTCGCGCGCGCAGCCATGGCGTTCGAACGGCGACGAGGCGACAGGATCGAGCGAGAGGAGCAGGAAAACGCCTCCCGACAAGGCGCAGGACGCGGCGACGGCTGGACGGCCGCAAAGCGAGCCGAGCGCACGGCAGAGGCGCGAGGCGCCGCCGAGCGGACGGGCGCGAACGACGCCGGCGCGCCGACGCGCGACGCGAGCGAGAACGACATGGAAAAAATCGGCACGGAGATTGCGACTCGGGGCAGCGCGCAATTCTCACATAGGGCCACGCCGCGAACCCCCGAGGCGAATGCAGCGGGTGGGGGGGGGGGAGGGGTGAATCGGAGGAGTTTCGGCGCGGGCGCGCGCGCCGGGGCGCGCGGGCGATCTGAGGCTGCCGCACCCCGGCCGGCAGCCCGATGCCGCCAGCGCAGCGTCCCTTGATTGCACAACGAGCCTTCGTTTGCGTTGATCTTTGCCGCGCGCGCTGCGCGCGCGCTTTGACGAGCCGCTGCGATGGACGAGCCCGAGAGCCACCCGCCGCACGCCGCTGCGTCCGCCTTCGACGACGAGGCGCGCGCGGGATCGAGCGCAGAGGTGCGGAGACGTTTGGATTCTGGTGAACCGATCGGTTGGTGAACGATGCTGTACCCTGGCGTCTGAAAGAGTGCCGACGTTGCGGGCACTCTGCACGCGCGTCTCGCAGGCCGCGCTCGCTCGACTCCCGACGTGCGCTCGGCCACCTTGTCACCTGGGGCTTTCGGCGGACTGCTGCCGTGTGCTGCTCCGTTGATTTTTTCCGGGCGTTTGCTGTCGCTCTCGACGTCGCTGCCGGCGGCCCGCTCGTGCTTCCTTCTTGCCTTTTTTTTTACTTGGATCGCTCTCGCGCGTTTGGGGTTGTTTTCTGCAGGCGTCGACTGCTCCCGAGACGCTCGAGGCGTTCATGGCTGACATTTCGGCGCTCGAGGCATCTGCCGCTGGCGCTGGCGTGTCCGGTCGCGCGGGGGAGATCTGCGGCGAGGACGAGCTCGAGGAGCGCATCGGTCTGGGCATCGATGCGGAGCGAGTCGGACGCGAGGGCGCTGGCTCCCGATCCGCCGGGGCGCGCAACGGGGTCGGAGAAGGCCGTCACATCGCGTGCGGCAGGGGCGGCGGTCGGGGTCGCAAGCGGCCTCTGGGCTCTTCCGTCCGCGCCGCGCAGCTGTCGCAGCTGTCGGCGTCGGGCGCCAAGCTCGGGAGGCGTCTCCGAGGCGTCGTGATTTCGAGGTGGCGTCCCGAGCGCGGCAAAGGCGACGGGCGCAAGGGGGGAGACGAGAGCCAGAACCCCCCGATCCCCTCATCCGACCGCTGGACTGGCGCGACTGGGACCGGGCGGGAGGGCGCGGAGGAAGGCAAGGACGGCGAAGGAGCGGAATCTGGACTCGACGGCTCGGGAACCGACACCGTCGGACTTGGAGCAGGATTCGCCGCTCGCATCGAAGCGATGGGCGCCAAAGAGAGCGGCGAGGAAAAGGGCCGCGGCGAAGCGCCGCTGGGTTCTGAGATGGAGACGCGAGAACGTGTACCGCTCGCATCGGCGCCTCTTGCGCCAATTGCCGCCGACCACGCTCCCGGATCGAACGCCTCGCACCCCATAAACGAAGCTTCCGCCCTCCCCGCGGCGGGCACCGCGCCTTGCCCCGCTCGTGCTTCTCCCGCTTCGCCGCCCAAACCTGATCTCCCGCCCTTGCCGTCTCCCCGTCTGACCAAGCGCGAGGAGATGCTGCGAGAGATGCATCGTTCGCAGCTCGGGGCGGCCTTTGTGTTCGCGGGCACGACGCCTCCGTCAATGTTATCCGAGCCAGAGGTGGTGCCCCCCAAGCGGCCCCGCAGGACGCTTCCGCCGCGAGTGCCGCCGCCGCCCTGGAAGCCAGACCCCTGGACGGACGACGAAGGAAGCGACCGAGGCGGAGCGCCGGGGACGCACGGAGCCGACCGCAGTCACGAGGACGAGGAAAGGTACACAGACGAACGCGCGTGGCAAGGAACAGGCGAACATAGCCACGAGCTGGCGTCGGATGCACACGAGGTCGAGAGGATTCTCTGCGATCCTTCAGGCCATGGACAGGAGGAGAGATCTCAATACGGCTACCCGGGCCCCGGACACGAAATGAGACCCAAAGACGATCGTCCGCGCCCCGACCGCGAGGCGTGGTTTGGACAAGACACGTCGCAACCTTCCTGTTCTTCGCGCGACGCATCGAGGCCGGGCTCAGAGCAGCGGCCACAGTGGGGCGACGTCCCCCGTCACACGCCCTGCGCTGACGTGTCGTTCCGTGGCGCTCCGTCCGCCCCTGTTTCGCACCCGCCTGATCCACACGCGGCTGCCACCGAGTCTTCGCATCGATCCGTCGCCATGGAATGCCCGCCGCCGCTTCCTCCGCGTCCCTTTGCCCCCGCGCCAGCTCCAGCCCCGATCCCTCCAACTGCCTCCGCGCCAGCTCCAGCCCCGATCCCTCCAACTGCTCCCGTTCGGGCCCCCACCGGCTCCGACAACCTCTCCCGCGCGGAGGAGATTCGGCGCGCCATCGAGACCGCGCAGGCGGTCGCACAACGGCTCGTGCAGCAGCGAACCGTGGAAGACGAAAGCGGCCGTTGAACCGTTCCAAAAAAGTCTTCAATGGCAAGGCGAAGAGCCGCTCGGTTGCCCGCACTCGCGCTTCTTGGCGCTTTTTTTTTGTTTTTCCTCGCGCGTTCCAATTCCTCTAAATGCCCCCCCTCGACCATTCTCCGAGACAATTGTAGCGTCTTTGTTCTGTATTATGTACAAAAAAACGTACCACACACCTCGTCACCAACATGTTGCGGATGCGCCTCCGTTTCTGAGGAGCCGATTTCCCATCACCAGTTCGGAAAAAGGACGGCGCAAAGCGTTCGAGATGGGGAGCGGATCGCAAAAGGCGGCTTTGGGCACGAGGCCCGTGGTACCGCCGCGGATCTCGTGTCTACGGTACCGGTCTGCGTCTGCGCAGAGAGCAAAACCGAACGAATGACGAGGCCGGCCTTCAGACCAGGCTCGCCGCAAGCCGGGGGCTCGCCTCTCCCCTTTTCGCATCCGGGCAAAGAAACCTCCAATCTTTTCCTCTCGCCCTACGCTTCGTCTCTGCTTTTTCCGTTAGCGACCTTTGGGTTTCGTGGATTGTTTAGGACAATGTCCGGCGCTCGCTTGTCGTGGATGGCGAGCGCGGCCTTGAGGAGGATCTGCGCGAGGTCGCGGTAGCTCGACCTCGAGTGTCCTCCGCAGTGCGGGGTGATGTACACGCGTGGGTGCCGCACGAGCGGGTCGGCTGGGTCGAGTGGCTCGTTCCAGTAGACGTCAGCGGCCAGAAATCCGAGCTTGCCGCTCTCGAGAGCGGCCTCGATCGCGGGGCGGTCCAGCAGGATGCCTCGCGCCACGTTGACGAGGACGACGCCATCCGGGCACGCGTTCAAAAACTCGGCGTCGATCATGCCCGCCGTAGTAGCGTTGGCCATAGCAGACACGATGACGATGTCGGCATGCTTGGCAAACTCCAGCCGGTCGCGGCCCCACGTCCCCTTGGCGTGGAGGTGGCGGGCGGCCTCGTCGACCGCCTCGCCGTCGCGACCATCGACCCACTCGCGCGCCCGCAACGCCGAGACGGCGCAGTCCCAGAAACGCAGGCGCCTGGCGAGCTCGATGCCGATGCCGCCAAAGCCGACGAGCAGCACGCGCTTGCCGGCCAACGTGTCGCCGATCGGCGTGTTCACGCGACGCCGCTGGACGGACTGCTCCATCTCGTCGTGGCGCCTCAGCGCCGCGATCGTCAGATACACGGCCAGCTCGGCCACACCGATCGCGTTGTGCGTGCCGCTCGACGGAATGTTCGACACGTAGATGCCAAGGTCGTCGCAGGCGGCCTGGTCGATCGTCTCGACGCCCACGCCGTACTGGATGCACAGCTTGACGCGGCGTGGACGGCGAGGGCGGCGTCGATGACGCCTTCGCTCTTGCTGAGCAGCGACTCGCGGGTGCCGCCTCCGACGTGAGGGGTGACGTAGACCCGGGGGTGGGTGGCGATGGGGTCGGCCGGGTCGAACGGCTCTTCCCAGAAGACGTCAGTGGACAGGTAGCCGATTTTCCCGCTCTCGAGCGCCTCCGAGACGGCCTCGCGGTCCAGCACCGATCCTCTCGCGACGTTGACGACGACGACGCCGTCCGGGCAGGCGTCGAGAAATTCTCGGCCGATCATGGAGGCGTTGGACGCGCTGCCCAGCGCGCAGACGATGACGGCGTCCGCGTGCTTGGCAAACTCCAGGCGGTCGCGGTCCCACGTGCCCTTGGCGGTCAGGTGCCGCGCGACCGCGTCGGCCTCCTCGCCGTCGCGGCCGGCGACCCACTCGCGGGCCCGCAGCGCCGAGAGCTCGCAGCCCCAAGGCGCGAGGCGCTTGGCCACCTCGACGCCGAGACCGCCAAAGCCCACCAGCAGGACGCGCTTGGAGGCCACGCACGAGCCGATCGGAGCGCCCGTGCGCCGAGCGGCCACCGCCGCGAGCATGCCGTTGTGCTCGCGCAGCGCGCCAACAAGCAGGTAGACCGCCAGCTCGGCCACGCCGATCGCGTTGTAGGTGCCGTTTGACGGCACGTTCGACAGCCAGATGCCAAAGTCGTCGCACGCACCTGCGTCGATGCCGTCCACGCCGACGCCGTGCTGCATGCACACCTTGGCGCGAGGACACGTCTCCAACAGCCCGCGCGAAAGCGTGCTCGAGAGAGCAACGAGCACGTCCGCCTTGGGCGCCTCGAGCGGCACCTCCGCCGTGCGACACCAGACAATCTCCACCTCGTCAGCGCCGTGGCCGCGCCTTTCCAGCACCTCGATCGCAGCCTTGGCGGGCGCCTCGGCGCCGCAAAACAAAACCCTAGTCGGAGCCATCGCCAGCTGCAAAAGAAGAGAAAAGCGGAACGGGCCAAAAGGTAGGAAGAGCAAGCGGGCTGGAGACGGATGCTCGCGACGCGACGAAATGGGTAGAGGGGCCTGGCAGGCTTCAGCGCGACGCGAGGTGTGCCTCTCCATCGATGCGTTCAGGGGCGTCGCTGTCGTCGAGCCGGTTCCGCTTCCGACCCCTTCCGCGCATCTCGTCCGCGGGGCTGGCCGAGAAGCTGCAGAACGTTGGTCGGCGAGACCAGCCACCCAAGCTCCCGCGCGCCGCGTTTCCGACACGACGACGCTCCGAGCGACGATATGCAAACCCCTCCCAGATCGGTCTCGTTTGCCACGCCGCGTCACCACCGCACGAACCGTTCCTGCGCAAGTATCGGGATCGGGGTCGAGAAGCCAGGACCCCGAAACGACGACACGAAACCGCGGCTTGCAGGACCGCGCGCAAGCACCTCGACACGATCACGTTGGTGATCAATCAAAGCGCGCACTTGCAGGTGCAATGCGCAGCGAGGCGGTCCAATCCCGGATCCCCGGTGCATCCCATCCGTGCCGTTGCGGGAAGGCGCCGCGCGCGTCGCGGCGCGCGCGGCGCCCCGCCACGCGTCGACCGGCAACAGTTCGGGCGTCTCGCGCGGCGCTCGTCGCGAGAGGCGACGTTTGGCGTCCTTTAGTTCGCATCCAGCGCAACTGCGGTTCTTCAGGCGCCGCGTGGTCTGACGCGCGTTCAAACGGGGCTGGCGGGGCGCAAAGTCGGCTCGGGCTCGTTGGCACGCCGCGGTAGCCGCGTCGTTCCGCCAGGGGGCCGCGGTGGCCCGGGCGGGCGCTGCGTCCGGTGACCGCGGCTCGCGATGGCGGTCCTGGATCTGGACAGCTTTGCCAGCCTCGCTGCAAGCGTGCGAGTGCCTACGAACGCGTTTCCGAACGTCTCGCAGCTGGCGAGGAAGTACGGGATCACCGAGGAGGCCGTGCGCAGCATCTTCGCGACCGAGGCCCAGCGCGCAGCCATCCGGTCGCACCGCGGGCTCCAGACCGCCGCCAAAACTCTCTCCAAAGCATTCTGCAATCCAGGTGCGGCTGGATGGGCTTGGTGAGGTGGGTTTGGTGGGATTTGGAGCTGCAAAGGACGTCGCAAGCAGAGGTGGGGAAAGAAGGCGAACGTTTCGTTTCGTTCCGTGGTCCTTCACCCCGCCCGTTCGTTTCCTCTTCCAACTTTTTTTCTCAACCCGAACTCACTCCCGGCCTCACCCGCTCCTCCTCGTTCATCGCAATTGCAGAAGAGTCGCTGGTGGATGCGTCCGCGACGCTGGGCGTCTCTCCCTCGCTGGCGCTGCGCAAGGTCCTGGCCTCTCCTCCTCTTTCGCTGTCCAAAGATGGCGTGCGCACTGCGCTCGGGCTCGCGGACGCCGTCGCCGAGCTGATCCTCGCTTCTCCGGACGAAGGCGCATGGGAACCTATCGCAACCGACGCGACCGCGCACGAATCCAGGGAATCCGATCCAGCGGCCCGGCAAGCGACGCCGATGCTCGAGCTCGAGGCTCTTTTACAAACGGCGATCGCGGGTTCGAGCGAGCCCTCGTCCGTTTCTCACCGGCCCAGCTCGGACGATGCCCCCTCAAACTCTCCGTGTGTGGCCTCGAGTGATCCTTCATCTTTCTCGGCTCCTCCTCCCTCTGCCCCTGCGCTCGCGTACGAATGCGTCGCCGCGTGCCTCGCGGACGGCTCGTACGCCCCCCGGCACGAGCGCATGCGGCGCGGCGCCGGGCTGTCCGCGGAGCGCCGCCTGGAGGACGCACTCGAGGGACTCGGCGCCCCGTTCGAGGACGAGGCCGAGCTGCGCGCGCGCGGATACGTGCGCACGCCCGACGCGCTGCTGCTGGCGCCGCTTGCGATCCGCGGGCGTCCAGTCTGCTGGATCGACTCGAAGGCATGCTTTGGAGATCCCGAGACGCACGCCAAGCTGCTGGAAACGCAGCTGCAGGCCTACGTCGACCTCTTCGGGCCCGGCGCCGTCGTCTACTGGCATGGCCACG
>PEIA01001490.1:0-17391 GCA_003613005.1 Prototheca ciferrii
GCCCGGCGGCCGTTGGAGCGCCCGCGCCCGTTCCGAAAGCGGAGAGATCGCCTGGAAGATCGACCCCGCCTCATTGGCGGCAGCTGCCGCCGACGGCGGGAGGCGAGCCACGTCGCTCGACGCGTTGCGCAGACCCGCGAGCGCATCGACGCGACTCAAACACGCTATCAGACCTCGTTACGAGCTTATCTGAAGCTCGTCAGACCCCCGGCGGAAAGCTCGGCTCGCTCGCAGTGCGAGAAAGACACTGAAAACCGAGCACACCAAAAATGTGTGGTCCAAAAATGTCCAAGACGTTCGCGCGCCCGTCCGCACAGAAGCGAGAACGCATCGAAACGCCGAGGGTGGTGCGCGAGTAAAGGGCGAACGGAAGACGCGAGGGCACGATTGGCTGGAGCGGGCTCGTCTTGCTCGCCGGCGTCCCGAAACGCCGCCTTGCCCTCTCCGCTGCCCTGCCCCCCACCCTCCCCCGCCACCTCCCGCCCCCGCGCGCGCGCGCGCGCCGCCGGCCCTTCGTCGGTCCACGGTTTTTCCCGCTCGCGTTCCTGTTCCGTCGCCCCGGGCGTTTTCGAGGACACTATTCCTTAGACACGCGGCGACGAAGAAGCGCTCAAGCCGCGTGGCGCCTCGGCTGCCGGTGTCGCGCCGTCGCGGGCAGCGCGGGCCGAGCGTGCCGAGACACCCTCGCTTTTTTTCCCTGCTAGGATGTCTTCCGATCCTCACAATGCTCGGCTGAAAGAGTCGTCCGCCCTTGCGGCGATCAGCCGGGCTATTGCAGCGGGTAGCATCGTCACAGCAGCGCGCCCTTCCGCTCCAGTTGAGAAAACTCCGGCAGCGGCTCCTGCACCGCCCCCCTCAGCCCGGCTCGTGAATGAACAGCTCAAGACGTTCAAGGAAAAGAAGAAAAAGAAGGAGCAGAAAAAGGAGAAGAAGAAGGAGCAGAAAAAGGAAAAGTCGGAGAAAAAGCGCGCTCGTGAGGTTGTCGAGGTCAAGCAGCATCCTCCCGTGGGCCAGGATGCCTCTGATGTGGCTGAACTGCCGTCCAAGCGATCGTCTTGCGACGCCGAGGGGGCTGCCGCGTCCGCCGGAGCCTCTGACGTGCCTGCAGGGGAAATGTCGACCCGCCTGGCTTTCTCCACCCCGTGCCAATTCCCTGCTTCCACGTCTTCGACTCCACGAAGCGAGGTCGCCGCGGATTTGAACGAAACGAGCGCCGTGCCGGGATGGCTTTCTGGGCGCCCGCTGGACGCGCCGCTGTCCCGAGTCTTGGCGGTTCGCGCGGCGCTCGCGTCTTCGAGCCTCGATGTGGCCGCCGCACGAGTGAGCTTCCTCCCCCACGATCCCGCTGAGGCGGCCACCGCGCTGATGCTGTTTCGCGAGGCGTACTCGCGCGATCTGGTGAAGTCGTTTGCGGACGAGCTGAGCGGCGTGCGCGACGAACGCGGCGAGCTGCCCGAGGCCGCAGCCGCAGCTGCCGTCCGCGCCGCCCTCTTGGGAGGAGCAGACGAACTCGCCTCGTCATGCCCCTACCTCATTTCGTTGTAATGTCTCGACCACTGATGCCGCGTTCGGGAGAGTGCAGGGCTGTTGTGAGCTGGCGAGCTGGAGTAGGGCTGGAACGCCGAGAGTTGAAACGAGCGAGACCCCGGACTTCGGACCCAAAACCCACTCATCAAGAATTCGCGGTGCAAAGCTCACCTGCCCACGGCTCATCGTGGCCTTGCCCAGCACCAAGGCCGCGAGCGGCGCGAACGCAGCTGTTTTACGAGAAAAGAAAGCCGAAGCACCGCTCCAACCAAGCCTCCTCTCCTTTTTTCCTTGCAGCAGTGTTCTCTATACGAGCCCTTTAGCCCGTTGAGCCAATCCCTCGGGGTATTATGCCCTTTGGTTCTCGAAATGTCGACCATACGTTCCAAATTACACACGCGTGCGCGTACATGCACAATCGCGATCTTTCCGTCCAAAGCCGCTCGCTTGTTTAGGCCACCAAGGAATCGAAAGACCCACAGCAAGCGTGGGCGAGGGGCCCCGAGGGGGGGGGGAGGGGGGAGAGGGCCTCGACGGCTTCCGGTGCGCAGATCGCGGGAGGAAGGGAGAGCCGAGGCCGGCCCGCTCTGCCGCCGCCGCGTTCTCCTTCGGGCACCAAGCGGCGGTAGAAAAGGGCGAGGGGAGGAGAAGAGTAGCGTAGGAGGGACGAGCTCCAACGATGGGTTTCGGGTCGGCTCGACGCCTCGGCGTTGCCGCAAGACGACAACGTGGCCGCAACGAGGTCGGGGAAGCAATGGTGATTTGCTGCTGCTGCTGCTGCTGCTGCTGCTGCTGCTGCTGCTGCTGCACGAGCAGAAGCACGTGCTACGGCCGTGGGGTTGTTGACGACCGCCGGATGCGTGCTCATCGCCGTTTCCTCGAGGGCCTGCCTCGCAAGGAGTCTCCCTCCTCTTCGTCCCTGTTGTTCTCCCTCTCGCTCCCCTTTCGCATCCCCGGTCCGCCAGCCCCTTCCACTTCTCCCCCTCTCCGTCCCCCCCACCCCCCTCCTTCCCCCATCCTTCCGCCCTCGGTCCCTTTTTTTGTTCCTTAGAGGCTCGGTTTGCTGAGGAGGACGATGGCTGATCTGGGTTGGATCGAGTATCTGTCCTGGACGCCTGGGACTCCGTGTTCGACAAAGTCGTCGGGCGATGGGAGGTTTGTGTCGACGACGCGATACCAGCGCTCTCCCGGCGCTGCGGGAGGAAGAAGGACGTCGACGGAAAAGTCGTGCGCGTTGAATGCCACGTAGAGGTCGCCGTCTCCCTGTCCGCGGTCGTGGAGCGTCCAGGCGAGGAACCTCGAGTTGTCGTCGTCCCAGCGGTCTTCGTGCCAGGTCACATCGTTGGGCGTCAAAAAGTCGTCCCTGCCGAGGAGCGCGTGCGACCTGCGGAAGCGCACGAGTCCTCTGAAAAAGTCGAGCCATCCATCCCGCTCGGCCTTGCCGAGGAGGTCCCAGTCGAACCAGGTGAGCGGAGAGTCGTGGCCATACCAGTTGTTGTTTCCGTGTCTGGTCTGGAGCGTTTCGTCTCCCGCGAGCACCATGGGCGTGCCCTGCGAGACCATGAGCGCGACCATAAAGTTCTTGGCCTGCCTCGAGCGCACGGCGCGCACGGCCGGGCCGGCTTCGTCGCCCTCGGCGCCGCAGCTCCACGAGAGGTTGTCATCGGTGCCATCGCGGTTGCTCTCGCCGTTGTCCCAGTTGCGCTTGCGGTCGTAGCTCACGAGGTCGTAGAGCGTGAAGCCATCGTGGCAGACCACAAAGTTGATCGACTCGGCGGGCTGCCTGCCTCCCGAGCGGAAGAGGTCGGCCGAGCCCGAGACGCGCGTCGCGAACGAGCGCTTGGCGCCCGGGTCGCCGCGCACGAAGCGGCGCACATCGTCGCGGTACTTGCCGTTCCACTCGGCCCAGGCCGAGCCCGGGTCGTCGTTGGGAAAGGCGCCGACCATGTAAGCGCCCAGGTCCCAGGGCTCGGAGATGAGGTGCGCCGGCGCGAGCACGCGGTCGGCCGCGATGGCAGCCATGAGCGTCGAGTCGCGCAGCAGGTGCCCGTGCGCGTCTCTGCAGAGGCAGGGCGCGAGGTCGAAACGGAAGCCGTCGACGTGGTACTCGGAGACCCAGTGCCGCAGCGAGTCGACGATCATGCGCGCGCCAAGCGGCGAGTTGCCGTTGAACGTGTTGCCGCACCCGGACCAGTTGAGCAGCGCGCCTGCGTCGGGGTCGGTCTGGTAGTAGGCGCCCGCGTCGATGCCGCGCCAGGAGAGCACGTAGGGTGCATCGTCGCCGCCCTCGGCCGTGTGGTTGTACACGACGTCCAGCACCACCTGGATGCCGTGCGCGTGCAGCTCGCGCACCATGTCCTTGAACTCGCGGTTGGCCGCCACAGGGCCCCGACCCCCGCTCGCGAGGCGAGACGACGGCGAGAAAAAGCCCAGGTGGCTGTAGCCCCACACGTTGGTCATGTGATCGCGAGGGTTGGGGAAGCGCTGAAACTCGAGCTCGTCGTACTCGAACACGGGCAGCAGCTCGACGCAGTTGACCCCGAGCGACGACAGGTGTGCCGCCTTGGCCGCCAGGCCCGCAAACGTGCCGCGGAGGTCCTCGGAGAGCCCAGACGACGGAGACGCCGTGAAGCAGCGCACGGGAACCTCGTAGATGACCAGGTCGCGAAGGTGACCGCGAGGACGCACCGCGTCGTCGTCCCGCCAGTCGTACGGGTCGACCGCCTCGAGCGCCTCGACGCCGGCAACGCCCAAGAAGCGAGAGCCGCGAGGGCTCGAAAAGGCCTCAAACTCGTCGCGGACGCCAAAGCGACGACGGCCGAACACGGCCTTGGCGTACGGGTCGAGAAGAACCAGATCCGGGTGCCAGCGCAGATCCTTGGCGGGGAAACCGTCCACCTTGAAGCCGTACAGCATGCCGGGGGGACACCCCTCGAGCGCGCCATGCCAGACGCCCTCGGCGGAACGCTCCGAGAGAGCGCCCTCCCAAACGCTCGCGCCAGTCCGGTCGAACACGCACAACGTCACGGACGAGGCACGAGGGGCCGCAAGCGCAAAGTTGGTCGACCAAGCCACAGCCGGGGAAGAGGAGGAAGAAGAGGACGCCGAGGGAGCAGAGATGGCCCTGGCACCCTTGACGGGCCCCTCGGCCTCCGCCTCCGCGTCTAGACCGCCACCGCTCAGGCTCTCGACGACCCCGGAGACGACCTTGACGGCAACCTCGGCGTCAGGATCCTCATCTTCCCGGCCTCCCCCGGTCGCCTCGCCGTCGAGCCGCGTCGAAACTGATCCGAGCGGCTCAGGGGAGCCGGCCACCAGACACCACGACGACGGGTCCAACTCGGACGCGAGCGGGTAGATCCCAAACGGATCCGCCTCCGAAGACGCCGACGACGATGCGCCCGCAGCGCCAGCCGCGTCCGCGTCAGCGCCTGCCGCGCCGCCAGAGGAAACCTCGGAGGAAGACACGGCGGCACGAGCTGACAGGTCGCGCATGCGACGCACGCGCGGCGTGTCGGCCGCCGCGCCGACCGCGACCAACGAGTCCGCGCCAGCGGGGCGGCAGTGCTTTAGAAACGCATCCCGAGCCGCGCGAGCGAACAGTCCAGACGCCTGGTGGCCTGGGGCGGCACTTGCACGGCCGAGGCGCCGTCCCGGGCGGGACGAAAGCGCCGCGGGCCGCGTTGCCTGCGAAATGCGCCAGAGGAACGAGAGTGGGAGGCGAAGCAAGCGAAGGCACGAGCAGAGCGGCGGCAAGGAAGCAAAGGGCGAAACCCGCTGCCAGCGTGGCACCGGACACGCAGCGGAGAGAGCAAGAAAGAAGGGGAGGAAAGCGGAGAGAGCCGCCCTGGGAAAGGATCCCCTGGTTCGAGACGCGAGACAAGCGATCGCCGGCGTCGGCTCTGTGCAACCCCACTCCTCCTCTCCCCCCCCCGAGCTCGCTTTTCTTCTCGCGGCCCGCCCGACCAACGTTCATCGCGGCTCGGAACCGACGCGCGCGCCTTCCGCTACGGCCTCGCTCGCCGACCCCGACCCCAGCCTTTCCGCCGCGGAGGGGAGCACCCGAAACGGGTGATCGCGACCACGCGCACCGGCTCCAGTCGCACGGACGATGCTCCGAACCTAAGCGACATCGGGTTTCGTGATCCAACAAGGGCTCGGCGGAGGGCAGTCGGGGGGTAGCCCCCTCGACGACGCCGCGCGCGGCGCACCCGGCGCTCGCACCGGCCGCGAGGAGCCCTGCAAGAAGCGGCCGACACGAAATCCGCCGCCTGACCGCCCGATTCTCCGCGCTGGAAGAGCCGCAGAGGTGGTACGACACGGCGAGCGTCTCGCGCGAGGCCCCGCCTCCCCGAGGCGCGGGCTCGCGGAAACGCGGGAAACCGCGCGGGCTTTCCGCCCCCGCGGTGTTCGCTCAGCCGCCCCCCCGCGCACCCTTGACGTCTCGGCGTCCCAACGCCTGCGTGTCGGTTTCAAATTCGCGTTCCAACGGCGTTGAGATGAAAGCGCGGCGTCCAAGAAAGAGCGCTGATGGCGTTCGGGGCATTTTCGCGCTCACCCCAAAGCCCCCCAAGGGGCACGTGCGAGCTTCCGCCGAGCTGGTGCTCGCGCAGCGCATGCGGCGCACACGCAAGCTGACGGTTGTCTGCATTCCAGAATCCGGCACGTTGATGGTCCTGCGAGCATCACCGCCTGCGGGCATATTTGAAACCCATCGAGAGGATCTTGGATCAGAACGGCGTGCTGCACTGCAACAGCACCACCACCCACGAACTCTGGCGACATCCCCGCCAGCCCTCGCGACCGCAACACCGCCCGCGAGATCCGGCTCGTCGCTTTCCTCATGGCCACCACTCTCTCGAAACCGCCCGTTTGCCGACGGCAGCTTCCTGCTGCAACGTCGGGGGTCGAAAACGGTGACGAGTCGGCACCCACACGCGCATACCTCCTTAGGGCATTTCCCCCGGCGACCCTAGGCGGCACTTAATGAGCTGCGAAAGCGCACAACCGTCGTGCACGGATGGGCAACAGTCTCGAAGTCGAAATTGCGCGCAACCAACTGCAAGATATCGCCCTCTCTGGGCACTGCTCCTCACTCGGGTTCAAGCCACCATTATGGGGCGAGGGCCAGGTTCCGACCCACAAGCGCTAGAAAGCACCCTTTGGTTGACTCGATCAGACGACTACAGACCAGGCGCCACGGATAGACGTACCCGTCGCCTCGTCTCCTCCTCGTCTCCTCCGCTTTGCCTCCCCTGGTTCGTGTCCGGTCTGACTCCCATTGGGCATCGTGGTGCAGCCGTGCAACCCGTCAAAGAGAGTCAAAGAAATCGATTCCCTACGACCGGAAATTCTTTTTCCAATTGACCGAACAAAATTACATGGCACTGTGGCCTTGGAGAACCGGCGCCTGACCGACGTAGTGTGCCGCGCGTCACGAAAAATAAGAAAAAGAAAAAGGACCAGGGGTCGTCCGAGACGCCAGTCACGAGGTCAACGTGCACCGAGGGCGAAGCTCAGTTGGCAGGGGGCGCCGCGGAAGACGAAGAACGGCCTCGGCCCCTGCGGCCTCCTCCCCCCCTTGCCGGGGTTTCCGAGGCGCGGCCGAGCCCGGCGGGTTGGGTCGCGGCGGGGAGGGCCCCATCGCGGCCTTTGCCGCCCCTTCCCCTCCCGCCCCGAGCCTCGCCGGCTCCCTCTCCTGCGCCCCTTTCCCTCCCGCCCCGAGCCTCGCCGGCTCCCTCTCCTGCGTCCCTTCTCCTTCCGCCTCGAGCCTCGCCGGCTCCCTCTCCTGCGCCCCTTTCCCTCCCGCCCCGAGCCTCGCCGGCTCCCTCTCCTGCGTCCCTTCTCCTTCCGCCCCGAGCCTCGCCGGCTCCCTCTCCTGCGTCCCTTCTCCTTCCGCCCCGAACTTCGACGCCCCCTCTCCCTCTTCCCCTCGCTCTACCTCCGCCTCGTCCTCCTCTGCTCGCTCCCCGGCCTACACCTCTGGCGAGAATGGTGTCGAGCTCCTCGGCCTCCCGCCGCTCCATCTCCTCAATGGCGCGCAGCGCCTCCTCGAGCTCGAGCGCTTCACGCAGCTCGTCCTCGCGACGCTGCCGCTCCGCCATCTCAACGCGCTGAATCTCCTCCAGCGAGAGGCTCTCGGGCGAGACGAGGTAGGACGGGACGGCCGAGGTGCGGGGCCTGACGACCGGGGCCGGCAGCACGCTCGGCGCGCCCGCGTGCGGAGCCGCCGCGGCGTCTGCGTCTGCCATCGCGCCGAGCACGACTGATCCGTTGCTTCCGGACGAGCGCGGTCCGGACGCGCCGAACGAGAGCACGGTGACGCCCGCGTCCCGGCGTGCCCCGGTCGCCTGCGCCTCGCGGCGCCTCGAGGACCTGGCGCTCGAGGCGGAGGGCGCCCCGGTTCGGCCGGTCTCGGCCTTGTCCGACCTCAGCGGAACCAGGCCGTGCGCCGAAAGTGCAGACGCGTGCGCGCTGGGAGCCGAGGGTTCGGCGGGGCAGGCCGCGGAGGAAGAACCGCGGGCGTTGTCTTCACCCGATCGATGTCCGCCGACAAGTCTGCATCCGCCGACAAGTCTGCATCCGCCTCCCTCTCCGCCCTGCTCCGCCGACGGCCCTCGAGCCTCGTCGGGCGGGGCCATGTCGCCGCACAGCCGGCTTCTCCTCGGCGAGGCGGCCGACGGAGCAGGCGGCGGCACGCCGTCCCGCCGAGGGCTCGCGGGGGGACTTGCGGCGCCGCTCGAGGTTGGGCTTGACGAGGGGCGCGAAGCCGACCGCGTCGAGCTCCGCGAGTCAGCGGCCAACGAGGCCGCCCCAGTCTCCCTCACACGAGCAGTGCCTTGACGCAGCGCCTGCTCCGAGGCACTCCCAACGGAGGCAAAGGACGCGAGACCCGGACCACCCCAGCCCCCCTCGGCGTTCAAGTTCCCGTTCCCATTCGCATGTTCGTTTCCGTTTTCGTTCCCGCTGCCGTTCGGGATCTCCGCGCGCGTCTTGCCTTTGGAGCTCTTGCGTCGTCCGAACGCGGCAGAGCTGTCCGCGTCGGAAGTTGTCCGACTGGGCGCCTTCGCGACGGTCGCGTCATCCAGCGAGGGAAAGGCGGCCGAGGTGAACTTTGGATCGATCGCCCACGCCGATCCGAGCGACCCGCGCGGCCGGCCGGGAGCGTGGCCGGGCAGCGACACGCCGGCGCCGGTCGGCACGAGCGCAGACATGACGCCCGCACGACCGCCCGCCACTACCGTGGCCGAGCCGCCCGTCGTCGAGATGCGCGCCGCCGATGAGCCGGTGGGAGCGGGCGCGTACCCAGCAGGCACCGCCGCGGAGCGCACAGCCGAAGCGCGGTCCGAGGCGGGGAAAAAGACGCCACGCGCGCCGGAAGCGGGGGAAAAGGGCGAAGCGGCCAGAACGGGGGCGGACGACTCTCCGCCCGCAGGAAGGCGAGACGGGGCAAAGGCTGAGGCCAAGGCCGAAGCCGAGGTCGGCGTCTGCAAGGCAGGAGACGGGCCCGCCGTCGTCCCTCCGGTGAGAAAAGACGAGCCCGCGGTCGATCGCGACGCGCTCGTTGCGGTGCCGGCAGCCGCGCCGCCGGCCTCGTCCTCGGCGCGCACGCCGGCGCCTCCCCAAGCGGCACCCCGGGCGACACGGGAGGCGGACACGATGAAATGGGCGAGCGAGACGCCGCCCACGTCAGAGTCCCGTTCGGAGAGTCGCAAAAACGACCGCGGAGCTTGCGGCTCGTGCAGACGCTCGTGCGACAGCGGCGGCGGAATGCGGCGCACGTGCGAGGACGCCTGGGCGGACGAGGACGACGAGGCGGCGCCCGCCGAGGCATCCTCGAGCGAGGGAAACGACGCCGACGGCTGCTGCGGGACGAGAGACGCCGATCCGGGCGCCCCCGACGACGATCGAGACGGAGTCGACGAAGACACGCCGTACGGTGACGTCAGCGAGGGAAAGACGCCCGACGACGCCCCGGAAGCCGGGGACAACCGTTGCGCCGAGGTCCCCGGCGCCGGGGGCGTCCGCAACGCCGAGGCCCCGGAAGCCGGGGGCGTCCGCAGCGCCGCCGTCAGGCCCCCTCGCGAACCCCCCGCGCGACTCGGGGGCGGCGTGCCCGCGCCGGGAACAGGCGCTCTTCCGGCAGAGTTGCCCCACGAGCTGGCCGAGGGCGACGCGCTAGCATGCAGCCGGCCGGCGACCCCCGAAGAGGGCGTCCGGTCGAAAAGCTGGCCCCGCGCGGTCGCACCAGGCGCCGGGGCGGCGGACATCGCGCCCGGGGTTGCGGTCGACGATGACAGCGATGTGCTTCCCTGAACCCGAGCGGCGGGGGGGCTGGTGAATCCGACTTGCACGGCATGCGGCTGTTGGGGTGTGGCCGGGGACGCACCCCCTCGTCGTCGCGAGCCGGCGCCCGCAGACGGCGGCGCTTGCGAGGCTCGCGACGACGGGGGCGTGGACGAAGGCGCGTGTGATGCCCCTCCGTCGCTCAGGCTGCGCGCGGCGCTCCTCGCGCGACTCGGACCGTCCGAGAGATCCCAGCCCCCCGAGTCGGCGCCGCCGAGGTCGTCGGCCGAGGCCAAGGTCGGGGCATCTGGACCCACGTCCGCAAAGGTCACCCGCTCGCCCTTTGCGCGGTCTGGTCGCGCGCGCCGCTCTTCGTACCTCGCGGCCTCGCCTCCGCGCGCGGCCCGGTCGCCCGCCTTGTCGGCGACCGCGGCGCCGCCCTCGCCTCCGGCGATGAGCGCCACGTCCTCAACGGCGGCGCCACGCTCGAGCAGCGCGACCAGCGCGGCGCGCGCGAGCCGCCCGCGCGTCACCTTGGCGACCTGCTGCTCGTCCAGCGCTGCGCCGGCACGGCGCCGG
Organism: Prototheca ciferrii; assembly: GCA_003613005.1. Classification (NCBI taxonomy): domain Eukaryota; kingdom Viridiplantae; phylum Chlorophyta; class Trebouxiophyceae; order Chlorellales; family Chlorellaceae; genus Prototheca; species Prototheca ciferrii. The sequence goes on from PEIA01001490.1 coordinate 10,393, forward strand.
AGGAAGAGGGCGCGGCCGGCCTCGGCCCGCTTCTCCAGCCGCTGCCGCAGCCTCGCCTCAGCCTCGGACCGCGCCGGGCACGCGGGCACGGGAAGCGGGGAAAAGGACGCTCGCTCGCGCGCGCGAAAGAGCGCAGGATACAAGGACGCCGAAACCAGGGGAAGCGGAAATGCCGAAGACGAAGCCGGCGCGCCCGAGTCCCTGGAGGGAGGCTCTGCGGCGTTAAAAGACGAGGCAGAAGCGTCCTCGTTGCCCCGCGAGAGGGCCGTCTCCGCCGCTGGCGGAGCCTCGGCCCACTCTCCGACCTCGACGCCGACGACGTCGGGCACGCCTGCGCCGCCGCCTCGGAAGGCCCGCCCGCCGAGCAGCCAGGCGAGTCGCCGCCGCATGCTGGGGCCGCGAGCATCCTCGTTGCCGCCCAGCACGGAGCGTAGCAAGGCGAGCTCGCGCGCGAGCGACCAGGGCAGGTGTGTGGACAGGGAATGCATCCCGCTTTTCAGGCTCGACGGCGCCGCAAGCGCGCCCTCGAGGCCCGCCGCGTCGACCGCGAGGTCGCGAGCGGCCGCGCCCAAAGCCACCCCAAAGTCGACGCGCACCGCAAAGGCGGCAACGCGCGCGGGCTCGAGCTGCGGCCTGTCGAGCGCTGGAGAGGCATCGGGCGCGGCTCCACGTCCCAGTTGGGGAGCCGTCGCGCCCGTTTCCGCCCCGCTCGCGGCGCGTGGGGGGGCATCTCTCTCCTCGTTGGGCCCGCTGCCCCTGTGGTAGGGCTCGTCGTCGCGATGGGCAGCTGCCTGTGCTGCGTCGTCCCTGCGCTCGAGCTCGACTTGGCCATGCGCCTCTCCGAGGCCGGCGCGGGCGCGCCAGGCGGCTTCGAGGGCCCGGAGGGCCACGGGTGGGAGGTCGGCGAGCCGACGGCCAAAGGTAAAGGTGGCGTCGTCGAGCGCGACCGAGGCGGCCAGCGCACCCAGCCCGTCGCACCCGAGCCGCGCGGCCAACCCGAGTAGCTCCACGGCCGTTGACGACCGCAACTGCGACTCAGCCACCGCGACCTGCGCGAACAGCGAGAGAGAAGGAACGGCGCGGCGCGCCTTCCGCGTGCCGACCGACCCGGACGTCGGACGACCGCACCCAGCGACTGCGGCGGATCCGCCTTCGTCGAAACGTGCGGAGGTTGCATCGCCGGAATCGCCATCTGTGGCACCAACTGGATATCCTCCTCCATCGTTAGCGGCAAGATCTGCGTCCCCGGCTCGGGCGTCTGTGGCGCCAGCTTCACCTCCAGCTTGGGCGTCTGTGGCGCCAGCTTCACCTCCAGCTTGGGCGCCTGTGGCGCCAACTTCACCTCCAGCTCGGCCATCCGCGGCGAGATCTGCGTCGCCTGCCCTGCCACCGCTCCTGCGAACCTTTGCATCGCCTCCAAGCGTAGACTCTTCCCTCCAGTCGTCTGCGATGCGCTCCGCCAGCGAGAGCTGCTGGAACAGCCACGCCCTCGTGGGCGCCGCTGAGCCGTGCCTCCGCGTGGACCTGCCTCTGCAGACGGCTCGGCCGAGGACGCACCACCGCGGCTGTGGCCGAGCGACCACGGCGAGCGCGTGGCGCCCGCCGGCGGCGACGGCCAAGGACGCCGGCGGCACGCTTTGGCGCTCGATGCGCAGCGCGCGGCCGAGCGCGCGGCGCGAGGGCGACTCGTCGCGGGCGGCGCTGGTTGGCGTCGGAGCAGCGTGCCCGAGCCCCGCTCGCGCGAGGGCGTCCGCAAGCGCGGCCGGGCCGTTGGACCACGAGCGCGACGACGCGTGGCTGGGCGAGGCGTCCCCTCGAGACGCCGCACCCAGAGCTCCCCGCAGCGCGGCGCCGCGCAGGCGGCTCCCGGATGCCCCTCCCGGCGAGGTGCCCGGGGGAGGCGAGGCGCCGCTCGGGGACGGCGAGCGCCCCAGCGGCGAGCGGCCGCGCCACGAGGTGCCCGGACTCGGACGCGGCAGACGCGATGGGCTGCGCGACGAGCCCGTCCCGCCCGCGGCCGAGTCGCGCCCGCGCCCGCCCGGGATCGGCACGGGGTCGGCGCCTCGGCCACGCGAGGCGCCGCTCCCGGCGGAGGCGGTGCCCGGCGGCAGCAGCTCGTCCAAGGCGGCGCGCGCCAGCAGCGCGGCCGAGGGAGAGGTGGACTGCAGAGCCGCCGCGTGCTCGGAGGCGTGCGCCAAGGCGCCGTGTCCGCCGTGTTCGTCCGGGGCAAAGGGGGTGGAGGGGGCCTGGGAGCGATCCAGGGTCCCCGGGCCGGCGGGACCGCCAAACGTCGGGGCTCGCGCTTGCGTGGGCACGGCGAGGACGCCGCCGACGGACACCCGGTACACTGTCCCGTCGTCGCACGTGACGTAGAGCCCGCCGTCGCCGCCGGAGAGACCTCGGGCTTTGCGGCGGAGGCCCGCGCTTCCGCCCAGGCGCCTCGCTCGGAGAAGCGGGTCGCCGGTGGCCCAGACGGCCACCGAGCCGTCGGGCAGCACTGCGCCCGAGAGCTCCGTACCAGAGGCGATAGCCGTCGCGCCGCGCACGTGCTCGATCTCGCCGCGCGACGACGGAGCGACGAACGCCGTGGCAAGCGAGTCCCGGCTGTCGCGGCCGCGCTCGGCCGGCGCGTCGCCCGCGCCGCGCTCGACCACCCAGGCGCCCCCAACGCCCTTGACGAGGAACACTCGGGCGGGTCGGTCGCTGAGCACCGCGGGGAGCGCGCGCGGTGCGTCCGACGCGAGCGGACCGATGGTTGCGCCGCTGCCACCGCCCCCGGGAAGGTTGCCCGAGGCCCCCTCCCCCTGTCCCGCACCGCCGGCTGCGGCGCCCGCCTTGCCGCCGAGGCCGGCTTTGCCGCCCCAGGCCCAGACAGCACCGCGCTCGTCGAGCGCGAGCGTGCAGCGCTTGGAGGCCGCGAGCGCGCGCAGGCCGCCGCGCCCGCGGAGGCCCTCGACGGGCCTGGGCTCGGGGCGAGGCTTGCCGGCGTCGGGAACGCCGCGGCCCAGCTGCCCCGCGTCGTTGAGGCCCCACGTGAACACGTCGCCGGACGCCGAGTCGTAGGCCGCCGAGTGCTTGCTGCCGGCCGCCACCAGCACGCACCGGCTCTGCCGCGGCAACGGCACGCGCCGAGGTTGCGACGAGCCTGCGATCGGACCCGTTGGGATCGAGGGCGCCGGCAGGGCGGGCGCATGCGACGAGGTCTCCAGCAACGACGCAAACGCATTCGAAAGTGGAGCCGTGGAGTGGTATGCCGACTGAGCGTTGGAAGCAGCCGAGTTGTAGGCGCCGCCGCCGCTCCAGCCGCCGCCTCCGCCGCCTTGAGCCCCCGGCACGGTCGCCCCGAGCTGCCCATGTCTGTTGTCGCCCCAGGCCCAGACCTCGCCCTCGCTGGTGCAGCAGAGCGTGTGGTTTTTGCCGGCAGCGACGACGACGACGCGGCGCGCCAGCAGTGCGCCGCAGACGCGGCCGGGGAAGAGGGCGTCCACGGGGGAGGCGTCCGACGTCGCAGACGAGGCGGCAACAGACGCGGAGAGGGAGGAAGAAAGCGTGGAGGAAGGGGCGCGGGCGCTCGCGGTCGGGCGAGCTGAGCGGTTGTTGAAAGCGCCAGAAGAGGCGAACGGTGCCGGCTGCCTCTGGGTGCCGGCACGGGTCGCGCGGGCGCCGGCGGGGGCGCCGTTGGCGCCGCTCGCGCCCGCGCCGGGTCGGGCTCCGCGACCCGCGTCCGGGGGAGTGGGGCGTCCGAGCCGGCCGCCAGAGGCCCAGCCCCACGAGTAGACGCGGCCCTTGCCGTCCAGCGCGACCGAGTGGTGTCTCGCGGCCGCGACGGCGACGACGTCGACGGCGGATGCGTCGGGATTGGGCGAGCGGGAAAGGGGCCCGATGCCGGTGCCGACGGCAGAGAGGGCACGCATCTCGGAGCCCGCAGCTCGAGACGCGGACGTCGCGCGGCGCTTTTTCGAGCGCAAGTTGACCTTCTGCGAGTCGCGGAATGCGATGCCGCAGCAGACGTACGCGCGGGACGGCCACCTCCGGCCGCCTGGCGCCCCTCCCCCAGAGGTGTCCCCAGAGCGCCGACTCAACAGCCTGCGGTCCTCGCCGTCCGACCCGGACGACGATCCGAGCGAGTCGTCCGAGCCGCTCGACGAATGGGAGTCCGAGTCCGAGTCCGAGTCCGAGTCCGAGTCCAAGTCCGAGTCCGAGTCCGAGTCCGAGTCCGAGTCCGAGTCCGAGTCCGAGTCCGAGTCCGAGTCCGAGAGATCGCCAGAACCGGAGTCGGAGTCGGAATCGGAGAGGTCGCCAGAGTCGGCACCCGACGACGGGACGTCGGTGGCAGCGGCGGAAACGGACACGCTTGCGGACGCGGGCGCGGACGGATCCGCCGCTCCGGACGGCGCCGCCGTCTCAGACTGTGCGCCATTCTCAGACCCGGGTTCCCGTCCTCCGCGCTCGTCGCCGCTCTCTGCCCAGGCCGTCCCGTCGGCCACCAGGGTCGAAGAGCTTGAATGCCCCGACGGTCCACCTCGGGGCCCACCGACGCCCTCGAGCGCGGCCCCAGCCGAGACGCTCGCGAGAGCGGGCTCAAGGACGCCTGCCGCCTTAGCGGACAGGGCCGACTCGTCGGGCGCCGAGCGGGTACCCCCAGGCCTAACGGGAGCCCGCCGCGCGGGAGCTCTGGCCGCCCCGTCCGTCGACGTCTGTCGAGCCTTTGGCGCGTCGGCTTCCCGCGCGTCCGCGCCTCGACGCTGACGGCCTCCGCTCGACGGTACAGAAGCATCCGCATCGTACGCGACGCGATCCACATTCGCCGTGCCCCCTCGGCTCGCGCCCGGCGTCCCCTGGCCGGGAACTCTGCTCGCCCTCTCGGCGATCGACACGGGCGCAGGCTCGACATCGTGTCCCGTGGCGCCCGTTCCAAGGCCCAGATTCCCGCCGCCGCCCCACGAGTAGACCACGCCGGGACCCAGGGGAGGCGATGGGATGGCGTCCGGCGTCGAGGCCGCCCCCCCTGCGGCGGCCGAGGGAACGTCCAACGTGACCGGCAGCCTTTTCCGCCCCCCCCGCACGGCCCGCGCCGCGAGGTCCACCGGCGCGTCGCCCGAGGGCGCCGCGCAGGAAACGGACGCGCCGGCAGCCAGCAAAAGCGCCGCCGCCTCCACGCGACCTTGGTGCGCTGCGTGGTGCAGGGGCGTCCATCCCGACTCCTCGTCAGGAAGGTTGGGGTTGGCACCGGCCTCCAGAAGCGCAGCGACCAGGTCGGGGTCCCCGCGAGCCGCGGCCAAATGCAAAGCGCAGCATCCCAAAGAGCTCGAGCTGGAAACGAGAAAAGGGGAGAGAGAAAAGGGGGGGGGGGGACGCCGGTGGGACGACGCGCTTCTGCACGCGCCGCCACGTGCCGGCCGCTCCGTTCCCGGCGCTCTCTTCCCGCTCCGAAATCACCGCCGGGGCCGCTTCCGACACGCCCTGGGCGCGTGGGGGGGTGGGTAGTGGCACCCGGGGTGCCCCAGACCCCGCGCGCACGCTCGCGACGCATCTAGTCGCTCGGCGCTCGAGATTGCGTCTCGTCGCGATTCAAACCGCGCACTCACCTGTTCACCTCCGCTCGGACGCTCGGAATGCTCAACAGCAGCCGCAGACAGTCTGCGGATCCGCGCACAGACGCCGCAAGCGCGTTGGCCATCGCCGTTCGACCGAAAGCCTCGCAAGCGCCGCCTCAGCGATCCTCCGCGTGCGGGGCCGCCGAGCGGCTTTGCGACTCCATCTTCAAGGTCGCCAGAGGCGACGGGATGCTTCGCTGCGCTCGGACCCGAGCGCAAAGCTCGCCGAGCGCTCGGACCCCCGCCGCGCGCCGCGCGCGCGGCGGGGCGGCGGAGGCCGGACGGGGGCGTGGCGGGGGGAGGAGAAGCGAGGCCAGGTTTCGAAAGCGGCGGCAAGAACAAAAGACAATTCGGTCGGACAAATCGGCCGCCGGGGCGCCGCGTGGCCGATTGCAGCGACACGGCAAGGAGAGAACAAGGGGAACAGGGAGAGGCGAGGAGGGTCGCTTTTGGATCGAGCACGCGGATTTTGTGCGCAGAGCTTGGTCCGAACTCTGGACCGAGGACACCGTCTGTGAAAATGGGGCGGCAGTGCAACGACTGGGCGGCTAGGCGAACGGCGGGGTCGTCCGGCCGTCGAGCTGTCGAAATTCGCGCTTTGTTTGGGGCGATGAAGCGCGTGGGTCGAGACAGGCGCCGCGGGAGCGCGTGGATAGCAGGGTGCGACAGCCCTGCAAAGCTGGACGAGCCGCCGCACCCTGGAACCCTCTGCGCCGCGGCGGCGCCGCTGCGTGCGCTGCAGAAAGGAGTGTGCGGTCGCGAGATACGCTCTGGACGTCTCCCTTTCCCTCTGTTTTTTTCTCCTCCGTCTGCCCGTCCCGTGCCGCCCGCTCGCCCCCTTTCCCCCCCCTTCCTTGCGTCACCGCCGAGGACGTTGCCCGGGGACGTCATGAGCCACCCCCTCCTCCACCGCGCTCCCCCGCTCCCCGCCGCCGCGCAGCGGGTCCCGCGCGCGGCCCGCGTTCGCGCGTGGTCCGAGCGGCATAATCCCCCGGCGCGGCGCAGCTCCTTGCACAACCTCTTCCGCCGCCGAGTCTGACCCCGACAGAGTTCACAAACATGCTGTCTCGCGTCGCTCGCTCCGCGCTGGGATGCGCGCGCCCTCGCGGCGTCTTTGCGTCTCCCGCGCTGGCCCCGGCCGGCTCGCGTCTCTACCACGAGAACGTGCGTTCCGCTCGCTCGAGCGTACCGTTGCGCCTCTCGGCGACTTGAAAAGGGCCTTGCCCGGGTTTCGGAGGTGCCTCCGCGCACGTGCAGCCCCGCACCGCGTCGCTGCGAGCCCCCTTCCCGACGCGCGGAGGCGGCGAGGCGGGACCGGTCGAGGAGGCGCTGCCGGGTCGGGCGCCCCTGCGGCTCGGCCAGGGTTGTGGTGATCCGCGGCGGGGGGGGGGGGACGAGAAAC
>PEIA01001501.1:0-17256 GCA_003613005.1 Prototheca ciferrii
ACATGGCGCTCCGGGCGCATGAAGAGCACATGGAGAGGTATCTTGTGAAGAGGTGTCCGCGTGCATGCCTGTTCTCGTTACGACGGCCTGCGCCGTCTCCCCGTTTTGCGTACCGTGCGTTTTGTGCATGTTTTGTCTCTTCCTCGCTCCCCGTTCCTCACCCCTGGGCTGCCTAGATCTCACCGCGTGTCTTCCCCCTTTCCCCCTTTCCTCTTCTCCTCCCCTTGTTTCATTTTTTTCCCCTCGTGTAGGTGTCTGGTCAGACCGTGACTGTGTTTGGTTGCTCTGGATTTGTGGCTCGGTACGTGGCTCAGACGCTTGGTCGTGCCGGCTGCCAGCTTGTGTTTCCGTACCGTTGCGACGACACGGATGTGCAGCACCTTCGCGTGATGGGTGACCTTGGCCAGGTGGTGATGCTTCCTGACTTTGACGTCGAGGACGAGGAGGCGATCGCGCGCGCGGTGCACCGCTCGAACGTGGTGATCAACTGCCTGGGTGCCGACCAACCCACCTGGAACTACTCGCTCAAGGCCGCCAACGCCGACTCTGCCGAGCGCATCGCGCGCGTGGCCGCCGAGGCCGCGCCGCTCGAGCGTTTTGTGCACTTTTCGGCTCTGGGCGCCGCCCCCGACGCGGCCTCGGAGCGCCTGCGCACCAAGGCCGCCGGCGAGGCCGCCGTGCGCGCCGCGCTCGGCGACAAGGCCACCGTGCTGCGTCTCGCGCCCGTGACCGGCACCGAGGACCGCTTCCTGAACGCGTTCGCGCGCCTCGTCAAGGCCGCGCCCGTCGTCCCGCTCGTCGGCGAGGGCCGGCAGCGCGTGCAGCCCGTGTGGGTGCGCGACGTGGCCCGTGCCGCTCTCGAGACGCTCCACGACGCCGAGACGGCGGGAAAGACCTACGACCTGGCGGGACCCAAGACCTACACCATCAACGACATCCTCGACCTCGTCTACCGCGTCATCCGCGAACCCGACTCGCGCATGCCCGTCCCGGACGCCCTCGCCCGCCTCGCCGCAAAGCCCATCGACTGGCTCTCCACCTCCACGCCCATCCGCACCTCGGGACTCTACACGGGAGACCGCGTCGAAGAACTCCTCGGAGCGGACCTCGCCCTCCCGGCAACCAAGCAGGCCACCAACGGAACCATCCAGGACCTCTACGTGGAACCCATGCCCATCGACGTCGGCATGCCCATCGAGTTTCTGCGCTACTACCGCGTCGGAGGCTACGAAGTCGGATCCGTCGCCGACGAGTCGCCCGTCGCAAACAAGTAGTCGCAAACAAGACCGCACTCAGCGACCGAGAACGGCCAACGGCAATACCCAAGCAGGAGAAGAAGAAGAAGAAGAAGAAGAAGAAGAAGAAGAAGAAGAAAGACACGCACGGCACGCGGCGACGAAAGGACGCGGTGCGCGCGCCGCGCAAGGCGACGGACGGGCGGGCGGCAAAGGACGCGCAGCGAGGTGGTCGCAGCCAGAGGCAGCATGCAGGGGGCGCCTCGGGGCGTCTGGACGCGTTCCGAAACGTTCAGAGGCGTCTGGGCGTCTCGTGAGCGCCTCTCGTGTACGCCTCCCGATTGCATCTTCTGTCTGCGCACGCAGGCGCTTCTATGCACCGCCGTGAAGGCTGTCAAGCGTGCAACGCATGCAACGCATTGCACGCTTGGCATCTTCGCGGCCCTGCGATCTCCCGCCCCACGTCCCCCCATCGTCCCCCGCCCGATCGCACACGCGCACGCGCTTGCGCACGTGTCCGCGCACGCATGCGCGTGCCGTCGCGCCGCTGCGTGCGGCCTTGCCTCGCTCCCGTCGGTTTCGCCCTTTGCTCCGCCCCCGGGGCGGGGAGCGGACGACGGCCCGTTTTGAGAGGGGCGGCGAGAGGCGCGCGGGCGCAGAGCGCTCGACGCACCGGGCGTCAGACGCCCAGCCTCCCGCTCCCCTTTGCGGCCTCGGCCGCAGTAGAAAGGTAGATCGAACACCCACAGCAACGAGAACAGAGAGGGAGGAGGCAGAGCGGACGACCGCGGAGCGAAGCGAGAGGAGGCGGAAAGAAAAGGGCTGGGCGACGCCGCAAGCCAAGACGAGGCATGCACACCCGAACGCAAGCGCGCGCGGTCGCACAGGCACGCGGTCGCACAGGCGCGCGGTCGCGTAGAGGCGTGGACGCCCCGCAGCCATCCCCATCCACCTCTCCCTTCTCCCCCCTCTTTTCCCCCTGCCCTGCCCTCGACCGCGCGCGCGCGCGCGCGCGCGGGGCGTCAGGATTTCCCGCCTTTTTTCGCGCGCTGCGCCGTTCGGGTTGCCTTTCGGCGCGAGGGCCCCTTTTCGTGCCTTCAGAAAATTGTATATAGGGCTACGGCGCCCGCCGCCGCGCGGCAGAGCGTCGAACTTTTTCTGGTTCCCACGCGGCGACTTTTTCGTTTGCTGGTACAGTTCGCGTCCTTGACGCGCGAGTATCGCATTCGCGCGCTCTCTTCCCGCTCGTCCCCGCGTCGCGCGTTCCGCGGGGCTCACCCCTCCCGCCGTTCTGCGGGGCTCACCCCTCCCGGCTCCGGCTCGGTCGGCCCGTCCTCCCCCCCCCCTCCCCACCCCCTCGTTCGCAACGCGTCGGCCGCTTCCCGGTCGCTTCCGCACTGTCTCTTTGTCTTCGGTGGGTGTTCCCTTTCTTCTTTCTCCTCCCCTCCCACACTACGACTACCGTCTTCTTTCCATTTCCCCCCTTCCCCTCCCCCCCCACTGTTGACCGTGTCGTTGGGTCGCGATGGCTTCGTCGACGTCCGTGCGGCCTCTGCCGTCTCATCCTGCGCCCGTCTCGCTGACGTGGCTGGATGTGACGTACACGGTGTTGGACCGTGTGTCGAAGCAGAGTCTTGATATTGTGTCGACGTGCAGCGGTACCGTTTCTGGTGGTCAGATGATGGCTCTGATGGGACCCTCCGGTTCCGGCAAGACGTCTCTGCTCAACGTGCTTGCGCGTCGCGTCCGCGACTCGACGAGCGTGCGCGGCGCCGTGCAGGTGTGCGGTCGCGAGGTGTCGAAGAAGGATTTCCGTCGGCTCACGGCCTACGTGGAGCAGGAAGACGCGCTGCTGGGCTCGCTGACGGTGCGCGAGACGGTCTCGTTCGCGGTCGCGCTCGTGGCGCCCTGCGTGGATCGTAGCACGCGCTCGGCCGCCGTCGAGCGCGCGCTGCGTTCTCTGGGTCTGTGGGAGCAGCGCGACACGATCGTGGGCACGCCGCTCAAAAAGGGCATCTCCGGCGGCCAGAAGCGCCGCGTCAGCGTGGCCACGCAGCTGGTGACCAACCCCCGGGTGCTCTTTTTGGACGAGCCGACGTCCGGCCTCGACTCGACGGCTTCGCACGAGGTCGTCTCTTCCCTGCTGCGCGTCGCGCGTCGGTCCGGTGCCGCGATCATCGCCTCGATCCACCAGCCCTCGACGGCGACGTTCGAGCTCTTCGACCTCTGCATCTTCATGGCCAAGGGCCGCATGGTGTACCAGGGCCCCGTGGCCGAGGTGTGCGACTACTTCGAGTCCATCGGCCGCCCCGTGCCCTCGCACATGAACCCCTCCGAGCACGCGCTGTCCGTCACCAACATGGACTTTGTCCAGACCGCCTCGAGCCTCGAGCTCGCGGGCTCGGCCGCAAACTCCACGGCCGACCTAGAGGGCGCCGAGGCCGGAGGTGCCGCGGGCGGCGCCGCGGCGCTGCCCGCGGGCATGGACGCCAAGGCAGCTCTGGACGAACTCGTCAACCTCTGGAACGCTTCGCCCTTCAAGACGCGCCTCGACGCCACCGTCGCGGCCTCGGCGCACGCCTGCGCCTGCGAGTCGGTGCTCGCCAAGGGCTCGGCCTCGCTGCCGGGCACGCCCCTCAAGGGCCGGGACGGCGACAAAGACGCCCGGTCCGTAGCCGGAAGCGCCCCCGGAGGCTCCAAGACGGCTGCGCTCGAGACCTGCGCCGAGGAGGGCGCGGTCGTCGCCGGCGGCGGCCCCGAATTCGTGGCCGAGGGCACGATCTCGTTCGAGGATCCGGAGACGATTTCGCCGGCTCGGTGCTCGTACGTGTCCATGCTGCGCATCAAGCACCTGCTGCACCGCAACCTGATCAAGGCCGTGCGCGACCCGTTGGCCTACACGGTGCGCCTGGCCATGTACATGGCCCTGGGCGTGCTGATCGCGACGGCCTTTTGCACGACGCCCAGCGGCCAGGACGGCATCCAGCCCGTGCTCAACTCGCTCTTCTTCTCGTCCGCCTTCCTGTCCTTCATGTGCGTCGCCTACGTGCCCTCGTACCTCGAAGACCTGGCCGTCTACCACCGCGAGCACGCCAACGGCATCGGAACGCCCGCCTCGTTCATGATCGCCAACAGCCTCGTCGGACTTCCCTTCCTCTTCATCACCGGACTCGTCTACACGCTCATCATCTACTGGTCCATCCCCTACCGCTCGGGAGGCTTTGGAAAGTTCCTCCTCTACATCTTCCTCGACCTCGTCGCGGGAGAAAGCCTCACGATCGCCATCGGAACCGTCGTGCCCATCTTCGTCGTCGCCCTCGCGCTCACCGCGTTCACAAACGGACTCTGGATGGTCGTCGGAGGCTTCCTCGTCCCGCTCAACATGCTCAACCAGTTTTGGAAGTACGGGTTCAGCTACATCGACTTCCAGAGATGGTGCTTTTTCGGATTCGTCCGAAACGAAGTCGGATACCTCAACTACGAGTGCGCCACCGTGCCGGGCATCGACGGAGCATCAGACACCTGCAACTGCCTCGCAGTCACCTCGCTCGCCGACCAGTGCCTCGTCAGCGGACAGGAATACATCGAAACGCAAATCGGCATCAACGGAACCCAAGGACTCTACATCGGCGTCATCATCGCCATCATCCTTGCCATGCGACTCATCTCCTGGGCACTTCTCTGGTGGAGATTCTAAACGCCCCCCCACTGTCGCGTCTTTTCAGCGTCCGTCCGTCGGGACACCCGCCGTTCCGTCCCAAACGAAAACCGGCCCCCCCCAACGCCCCCTCTCTCCCTCCTTGCCTTTTTTTCTGCCTTTGTCTTGCTTTCTTGTCTCCTCCCTTTTCCCCTCTCTCTCTCCCTCTCTCTCTCCTTGCTCCTCGTGCTCTTTCTTTTCCAACTCCCCGTTTTCGCGAGCACCCGTCGCACTGGCACGCCTTTCGATCCCGTCTTCCCGCCCCTGGCGCGCCCCGGGTGCTCGTCGCTCTCCGGAGCTCCTCAAGACCCCCACCTACCCTCACCCCGGAGCTCACGCTCCACTCCGCCCGCCCGCTCGCCATTCCCTCTCCCTGCGGCCCCACCCGCTCCCGCGCCCGATGCCCGGCGAAACACCCGCGGCTCTTCCAAACAACGTTTCGCTCCTTTGGTTCCACCACAAACGACATCACGCGCTGTTGTGTTTCCCCTTTTCGGGCACGCGCATGCCCTGTCACCACGCATCCTCCTCCTCGTCGAATCGCCACATGCCAGTCAAAAACAGCAAACAGAGCACGATGGGTGGATGTTGTGGGGGGTAGGAACAGGTGATGAGATGTGCAAACGAGGATACAGCTGCGGGGGAGGGCGGGGGATGGTGAAGGAAACCACCAGCGGACGTGAAACGTCAGGCGTGGACGCGATAGACATGAAAGCGTCTCGTGTCCAGGAGAGGGCCGAACTAGAAAGTAAAAAGGAAAGGATGTCCTGAGCAGCAATGAAGCATGTCGCGACAACAATGCCTCGCCTCCCCCCCCTCCCCCCCCTACATGATACAAAAAGTGAAAAAGACCAAAAAGAAAAAAAAGAGAAAACCACGAAAAAAAGAAAAAATAAAAAATCGAACAAATTTACAAGCGGGGCTACGGATAGGAACGGCATCGGAGCGGAGCGGAAAGAGAGACGAAAATAACGAAAAACGCCCGCAGGAACGAGGAAAAGACGAACGAAACGAAAGGAAATCGCAGGAAAAGCCGGCCAGGGGAGGGCGCCAGTGTCAGAGGAGAGGGAGGAGGCGTGTTGCAAGCAATCGCGTGCCAATCGTCGCAGGTCGCGTCGAGTTTCTGAAAAGGGCAGCCGCCGAAAAAAACAAGCAAAGCAAGCCAGATGCGCCATGGGCGGCAGCGTCGATGGAAGGGTCGTTGGGAGGCGTGGAAAGACTCAAAGGGGGAAAGCGCTGCGCGCAATCGCAGAAAAGGGGCAATGCAGGCAACGACGCTGTTCGTCGAACGCCGTTGCTTGCGCACGCAAAAAGTGTGCGATACGAAAGGGGCAGGGTCGCAGACTCGAATTCGAATCCGGATTCTCCTTTGAATCTGCGATCCAGATCTCTGTGATCTCTGGCTGTGTTCTGCGGTTGTTGGCGTTGACGCTGCGGGTGTGTCTTTCCCGCGTCGCGCTTTCGTTCCTGTTTCACCGCAGGAAGAGGTTGAGGATGAATGCGAAGACGATGGTTGCGAGTCCTGCTGCGAGCGTTCCGAGTCCGAGGAGGAGGGCTGCGACGGATGCGAGCATCCCCGGCTTGGCGAGCCAGAGCGCTCTGCGCACGAGTCCCATGCGCGCTGTGAGCCTGATCTCGGCCTGCACGACGTCGACGCCCGGTCCGCCTCCGTGGGGCGCCGCGATGGCGACGTCGACGGCGACCGTGGGGGCCTCGAGGCGTTCGCGGTACGGCCCGAGCATCGCGACATCGACGACGTCGACGTCCGACACGAGGCCCACGAACGCCGCGAGACGACGCACCAGACGTGCGAGACCCGAACGGTCCCGCAGCAGCCGGGCGGCCCGCGACGCGCTCGCCAGCGAAGCGCCGTCGATGCCGATCAGGCGGGCACGCACCCGTGCCGCCGACGCGGGGCCGGCGTGCGACGAGGGCGACGACGACGAAGAAGCAGAAGCAGAAGAGGATGAAGACGACGAGGGGACTGTAGAAAGGCGAATCACGCTGGGATGCGGATACGCAGCAGGATAGCCGGCAAACGGGTACGGGCCGGGCCCACCCGGATACCCCCCGCCCTGCGGGCCGCGATAGTAGCCATTTTGCCCGTTCTGAAACTGGCCATTTTGGTGCTGCCCGTTCTGAAACGGTCCGTTCTGAAACTGGCCATTTTGATGCTGCCCGTTCTGAAACGGTCCGTTCTGAAATGGCCCGTTCTGAAACGGCCCGGCGTGAGCATACCCATTCTGGGAAGGGCCAGACTGGTAGCCGCCGCCTCCGGGCGACCCTTGCCCTTGTCCTGCACGTGGGTTCCCTCCAGCCTGCCCGGCTCCCTGTTTTCCCTGCCCCGCGGCTCCCGTCTGCCCGTTCGGGCCCGCGTCCCAGCCCCCGGCGGCGTTCGGATCGCCTCCGCCGCGCGCGTTCGGATCGTTCGCACCCCCCTCGCGCCGCTGTCCCCCCCAGGAAGCCTCCTGCCCTCCCCAGCCGTCCCCTGCGCCTCCCCCGCCCTGCCACTGCGCCCCGGCGCCTTGGGGACCGTAGCCCCAACCGGCTGCGCCTCCCCACTGCCCGCCGGTCCCCATGTCCTGCCGTCCCCATGCCGTGGCGTCTCCGCCGACGCCCATGTCGCGCCGAGCTCCGGGATCGGTCCATTCTTCGGTGAACACGACACCTCCGCCGTCCTTTCCGCTTCCCTTTCCGCTTTCCTCCCCTCCGTCCTGGGCGTCGTTCCTGCGACCCCCGCCACCCCCCCGCGCCGCTGCGGCGCGGTCCTGAGGAACGGGCCGCACGACCAGCCGGATCGCGAGGTCGTACCTCTCCCCCGGCGGAAGGGCTCTGGGCAGCATGGCGAGGAGCTCGGCGTCGCGGGCGTCCGCGGTCGATGGCGGCGGCAGGGGAGGGCCCAGCACGTAGCTGGAAAGGGGGATCCAGCGCAGAAGCGAGAGGGGAAAGTACGAGATCGCCGAGCGGCGCCGGGAGCGCGACGGCGACGGCGACGCAGAGGCGAAGGAAGGGGCGTGGTGCGCGGTGTGAAAGACGTGGCCTGAAAAGGATCCCGTCGAGGTCCGATCGCCCCCGGCGCCGGGAACCGGGCCGTGGCCACCGGGGCCGAGTCCCGATCCGGTCCGACAGGTGCCCGTTCGTGCGTCCAAGCCGCTGCCGTCGGGGCAGGGCTCGCGGCCGCTCGCGGGCTTGCCGTGCTCAGAGTCCCAGCGCCCCCAGCCGTCGGCACGGCCGTTGCCCGGGCGTGGGTGCGGCAGCTCGGCGAGCCCCTCGACGAGCGGCACGCGTCCGCAGAGCTCGCCGCGCGCGCAGTAGTCGAGCGGCACGCGCGCGCGGAGCTCCGAGAGCTCTGGCGCAAACCGCCGCACGGCCGCCAGAGAACACAGAACCGACCAGCCGGTCGCCAGCAGCACCAGACCAGCGCACAGCACGCTCAACACCACGCCAAACCGCGCAAGGCGCCACGAAAGCGACCGAGACGCAGCGCGACCGCCGCGACCGGGAGGGCGGGCGCGCACGCGCGCAGACGTCAGACGCACCCCAGCAGGAGCGATCAACGACTGCAAGACCAAAGAACATGGAAAGGGGGAAAAGCGAATGCCGACGGATCAAACACAACAGGTCGAACACGGCCAAGCGGAAAGAAAATCGACGGATAGAGCACAGCCACGTGGAGAGAATACCGACACACCAACACACACACACACACACATAAGGATGTGCGTGCACATAGAGAGGCAAAGAGAAAGGAAGAGCGAACGACCATTGTGAAGAAACGTTGCCGGGTCGCGTTCCACGCTAGACGACGGGGAGAGTTTCGCGATGCACGCTCCGCGTTCCGCCAGAGCAACTCAACTCAAAGCTCGACGCCGTCCAGTCAATCTCCACGGGCCCCGCGCTCCTCCTCCCGTCTTCACCCCCGCCGCAGCTTCCACGCATCTGCCGAGGAGCCTAACAATCCTCGCAAATCGCGACGCCCGCCGAGCGAATGCACAGTTGCGCACCTGAAGATGCTCATCGTCCATATCGGAGATGCCGTCGTCGCCCGCGCGACGCGCCATAGACCTCTCGACGCGCGATCGACCGGCGCGCGCGGCGCGCGATCGGGGCCTGGGCCGGCAATCCCGCGGGACGCGGACAGAGATGCACCCGCAAAGGACGTTTTGGCCCAACGCGTCGAGCCGCGGCCCGCCGAGGAAGACCGAAACGAATCGATGCGCTCCTGCCGCGTCGGCGCAGCGCGCGCGCGCGCGCGCCCTGGGCCGTCGCGGAGACCCCCGGGAGAGGGCCCACGGGGATTGCGGCTTTGAACCTACATCGAATCCCTCCACTTGCACCCAGCTGCAGCGGCGCCTCCGCCGCTCGCCATGCGGGGTGCAGCATTTGAACGAAGAGGAGATACAAGCGCTCCTGGGCGCGGCGCAGCGAGTCGCTGCAAAAGCACACGCACAAGTGCAGAGGTTGGAGGGGGGGACGACAGGATGGGGATGGATGGGGCAAAGCGAGCGATGCGACTCGTCGCGCTCGGCGGGCGACGAAAAAACGGTGGCGACCGCAAGAACAAATACACGGCGGCAACAAGCGGGGAGCGAGAGCTGAGCGAGCGGCGATCCGGAGCGCGGGTCGTCTCGCGGGAACGGGGCGGCAGTGTAGGGCAAGAAATATCATGTCCTGGGGGGGGGGCCTCACGCGGCTCCATAAAAAAAAGGCGGAAAAAAAGAGATGGTTTCTCGGAGAGACTCGCACCGCACGCGCGCCCCTGCCAAGGTAGCAACAAGGCAGCGCGAAAAAAAAAGACGGGGCGACGCAAGGCGAGGGCGAGGGGGAGCGTCTGCAGCAACCGTGCTGCCATCGTGACACCCTCGGCCTCGCGTTGCCCGCGTTCGTTGGATGGAAAAGGGGCTCGCCTCCGATCGGCTGGTTGGACAATGAGCTCGGGACAGCTCCCTGCGGTCGGGAACTCAGCACGCTTCCAGCGAGGCGCGAGAGCGGGTCCAGCTGTCGTCGTCCCACAGCTCGTCTTCCCAGAGGCAGAGGTCATCGATGGCGTCGCCTTCCGACAGCGCCAGGCGGCCGAGGGCCCCGCAGGGGCTCGCCGGCGCGCACAAGTCGGACGATGCGAGAGCATTCGATAGCGACACGGGGCGTGGAGGCGGTGAGCGGGAAAGTCGGGCGGGGCTCGGAGGAGGCGAGCGGGGAAGTCGAACGGGGCTCGGAGGCGGCGATCGGGACAGGGGCGACAGCGAGTCGAACGACCACGACCGCGCGCAACCTGCCCTCCCAGACCCGCACAGCAGATCACTCGCAAGGAGGTCGAGGCGCGCAGCTGCATCGAGGTCGCGCTGGCGTCGCTCCACCACCCGCTGCGCCTCCCACGTCCGGCCCGCAGAAGCCTCCACCTCGCCCTCGGCGGCCCAGCGCGCTGCAAGAATCGCCGCGCGAGACGGAGCGCCCAACGGCCGTGCGGCTGGCCGCGGAACCGCCGCGGGAGCAGGCGCCACCAACCTCTGACCCTGTCCGACCTCCTTGACCGGCTTGCCGTACCCCGTCTTCCCCGGTGCGCGAGCATTGATCGCCCCGTTCGTGATGTCGCCCAGGGCCCGCCGAGCGCGCGGAGCGGCGCCCGCGCCGGGCCCGGCCTTGTCGAGCGGCGGCCGCGTCCGAGACGGAGCGGCCGCCGTGGCGTTTTCGTCCTGCAGCTGGGAGCCGTGGAACAGCATGGCGTCGTGCGCGCAACGCAGTCTCACGCGCGGCAAAAGAGAAACCGAAACGTCTGCGATCTCGGAGCCTCGGGCCGAACGGTCTAACAGCTGTCGAACGGCGGGGCGCGCGCGGACGACGATGCGGCGGGGAACGAGAGCGTGGTGGGGAGGCGCGGCGGGGAGGCATCGGGTGGTAGGGCGGTCGCGGTCGCGGTGAGGGTTGGGGTTTGGGCGCGCAGGAGATGACCGGATCCCGACGCGCCCCCTGCAGGCCGCAATCTCCGGGCGAAACGGACATGCGTCAATCTTTCGGTTACACGCTCGTTGGCGCGCCTCGTCTCGCGGCGGGGGAACGAGACAAAGTGTCCTGGCCTCGCCTTGCGGTGAGACCGAGAGGTTGGTGGGGTGCGGCGACGAGTTCGCCGGACGTCCGGAGGGAGAGCGGCGGGCACGAGAACGTCACGCGGAGAACAAATAGGAACGAGAAAACTCCGACGAAGATGGGCCGTGTCGGGGCACAGGGAGCAAAAGGCAAAGGGCAGGCAGAGGAAGAAGCATGAGCGGGAGAGGATCGGCCGCACCCGCCCCCCCGGGTGCGGGAGGCGTGCGAGGAGACGAGGAGCGAGGAGACGGCAAGCGGGGCGCGACACTAGACGTTACTGCAAAAGAAGATCGTCGGAGAGGGGGTGGAAGGTGAAGGTGGAATGATCGGGGCGCGAAGAGGGTGGACGAGGCGGGAAGGGGGCTAGCAGAGCGTGAAAAGGGTGGGCGAGGCAAGAGGAGGACGAGCTGGATGTTGACAGAATGCGAGCGGAAGGGACGGGTGTAGACGGGTGAAAAATAAAACGAGTAAAACCGGCGAAACTCGGCAGAAAGGAAAAGGGGAAAAACGTGTCACGTGAAGATGCGGTCGTTGCACACGGAAAAAGGTGTTGAGGAAAAGCATCGAGGAAGGCATGGCGCAAAGAAGGGCGTTGTGGGAAAGGCATTGCGAACGGATCGAGCAGCATCAAGAGGAGGAGAGTCTACCGTTCACGGGGTCGTGCCACGCGCCCCGCTCACCTCACCGTCCGCTGGAATGCGCACTGTCGCCCTCGCGCGTGGCGGCTATTGGCGGCTGCCAGAGCGCTGAGGTGCGGGCTGGCAGCCAGTCGGTCGCCGCTGGTATCGTTCGGTCAGCGGCTCACCATCCGAGATGCGCCTTTTTCTCGTTGATGACGGTCATGATGGCCTCTGCGCTGCTTCGTTCGAGTTCGTCCTGCCACGCCCGTCCCTTGTGGTTTGAGTCTGGGTGGAAGAGCCGAACTGCCTGGCGGTAGCGATCCTTGGCTGAAGTCCCGGGCGGCACGCCGAAAATGTCCAGCACCTGCGTCAGCGAGGCGCACGTGCGCGCGCGCGCGCTCGCCGCGGCGCGATAGTGCGACTGCAGATCCTCCCGCGACGTGCCAGGCGGCGGCGGGGGCAGACGCCACAGCGACGAGCCCCCTGCAAACGTCGGAGCGGCCTGAGAGTTGCCGGGCGCAGGGCGCTGCGGCTGACGAGAAGCGGGATGCGGCGCCGCACCAGCATGCTGACGCTGCGCAGGCGGCGGCACCGCACGAGCATACTGCTGCTGCTGCGCTGGTGGCGGCGCCGCACGAGCGTACTGTTGCTGCTGCGCTGGTGGCGGCACCGCACGAGCGTACTGTTGCTGCTGCGCTGGTGGCGGCACCGCACGAGCGTACTGTTGCTGCTGCTGCTGCTGCTGCTGCTGCTGCTGCCGCCGCCGCTGTTGCTGTTGGTAGGCTGACCAGTAGGCGTCGTCGAAAACGGATGGTCCTCCCTGAGCGGGGAAAGCGGAGGTGCGCTGGCCCACCGGGGTGAATCCCCTGGGGGCGCCCCGGGCGGGCCGTGCAGCGGGCATGGGGATGCCTTCGAACCCAAAGGGCGGGCCAAAGCCTGGAACCTGGCCTGCGGAAGGAGGCTGCAGGCCCACCGACGGGGCGCCTGCGGCCGGAAAACCTGCAGCCTGCGAGCCAAAGCCGGGACCAAAGGCGCCGACCGTTGCGGCAAAAAAATCGTGGAAAAAACCAAACGGGTCGTGCAGCGGCGTCGCAGAAGCCGGAGGAGCAGGGGCAACGGGAGGAGGGACCCTTGGAACCGGTTGCGGGCGGCTCGCGGAAGCGGGCATTGGAATGGGCTGCGGATGGCTCGTGGGTGCGGCCTGGGAAGGGTGGTGCTGGTGCACGGCGTGCGCCGTGGGAGTCGCTCGGTGGCGGCTCTCATACGCCGGTGCGGGAGGATGGTGATGGCCGGCCTGCGCCACATGAGTCGCGTGGTGCGTTGAGCGGTGCGTCGGTCCGCTCCCGCCGGGCTGGCCTCCGGCCGCAGCCGCCGGCTGCCGCGAGGCGTGCTCTCGGTGGCGTTCGAGTCGCTCGGCCTCCCGCGCCCGGCGCGCAGCCTGCTCCCAGGCGGCGCGGCTGGCGGCGTTTAGGACGGATTCTGAAGGCGCCGTGCCAGACTGCGCCACTCCCGGCGGTGCTCCGGCCGCCGGTCCGCTGCCTCCGAACTGCCGCGTCGATGCCGACGCCTGGCCCAAAGGCGGCACGGACGTCGAGGGGGCGCCAGCAGTTGCAGCGTCTCGAGAAGGTCCAGGATGAGCGGATGGGTAGGACTGGGCATCGGTGGTGCCAGCCGGCGCTCTCGCCGCCGGCGCTGCCCCGCCGGGGCCGGCCTCTCGGTCGCGACCCAGCGCGGCTTGCTGCTCGGCTTCGCGTCGAACCTGGGCTCGAGCGGCTTCGGCCGCTTCTCGAATGCCGAGGCTGAACGTCCGCGGCCGGGCTGCCGGGGCCGCCGGGGGCGCAGGCGCGGGCTGCGACGGCTCGGCGGTCGAGGGCCGCGTCGTCTCCGGACCTTGATTCCGAGACTGCGGAGGGGCGTTGCCCGGCGCCCCGGCCTCGGCCTGGCTCGCAGCGGCGGTCGGCCCGGCGCCGGGCGGCGGCCGCGCCGACCGCCGCGGGATGCCTTCCGGCTCTGCTGCGGCGGTTCGTGGCGTCTCGAACCGAGACGCATAATCTTCACTGGTGCCCATCGGCGCGGTCGGAGCGCTTGTCGACGCATCGGGGCGCGAAGCGCCGGGGACCGCGGCGCCGCGCGGCGGTGCGGCCGTCGGCGCGGCCTTGCCTCCTCCGCCGCCGGGTTTGGTTCTGCTCCCTTCCCGGCCGCCAGTCGCCGGCCCGTTTCTGTCGTTGCCTCCGCCCGCGGGCGCGGTCGTTCCGGTTGGATCGTCGAAGACGCTCGAGAACATGGCGCCGAGGCTCGATTCGCGCCACTTTCGCGCCGCGGACAGCCACGCCGCGCCGCCCGGGCGCCGCTCCCACTCCCGAGTCTGCACGGCGGGCGCGGGACGAGGCGAGACGCCCGTGGGCGGGCGCGAGGACGGCGGTGGCACCGAGCCGCGCGCCGAGCCAGAGGAGATGCGAACGATCGGCGGTTCCGGACGTGCGGCGCGGGTCGAGCTGGCGCGGGCAGCCGAGGCCTTGAGGCCGTCTTCCGGCGGTCGGGAGGACGAGGTGACTTCGCCCGCGGCACGACGCGACGTGACCTCTTCGATGACGTCCTCGTCGCCGTCGCTGTCGTCGTCATCCGAGATGATCTCGACCACGTCCGACGGCGTCGAAGCCCGGGAGCGCGCCGCGAGGCGAGGGGACGGAGGCGCCGCCGGAACGGCGCCAGTCGAGGGCGCCGTCACCTTTGGCCCGTTCGCGGGAGCGGGTGGAGAGCGCACGTCCCCTTGAGCCACCGGGCTCGAGGGAGCGGCCGGTTGCGAAGCGCCAGCCGGGCTGGTGGGCGCATGAGGAGGCGGGGGCGGCGAGACGCCGGCCGGACGGGCGGCAGCGGGCGGCGGCTGTGGGGCGCTGGGTGGGCCGAGAGTGGTGGGTGGCGGCTGTGAGGAGGTCACGTGCGAGCGGTTGGGCGACGGCTGCCCCACGGCTTGGTGTGGTCGAGATCCTTCCCTTTGCGTCGTGAGACCGATGGGGACTTCGCTGACCGCCACGACTTCGACCTCGTCCGACGACGAGCTGTCGGCTGCAAAGGGGGAACCAGCGCCCGGAGGAGCGGGAGCAGCGCCACCGCGCGAACCGGAAGGTGGCGAGCTGGGGAGGCCAGGGCGGGCGGCGGGGCTCGACGTCACCAGGCCGGAGGCCGGTCGCGTGCAAGGCGGTGGCGCTCTGCCTTCGGTCCGCGGTCGCTCCGGAGGAGATGCTCCTCGCGCAGCAGGGCCGTCGTGCCTGGGCGACAAAGGGCGGCGTGCGGCGCCGCCGGGTTTGGAGACGACGGCCTGCGGGGTTTCGGTCGGGCGTTCGGGCATCGTCTCGAGGGATTGAGCGACGACGCCTGGGACGGCCCCCGCGGGCGGTGGCACCGGGGCGCGCTCCGGCCTCGGTCCGCCGGCCGCCGACGGCGGACCAGAGGAGCCGGACGAGAGCACGCGGCAGTCCGAGCAGACGCTCGGCGGATGGCACACGATGTCCGAGGAGGCCTCGTTCAACGAAGGGCGACCTTCCTCGCGAGTCCCAGCCGCCTCGGCAGACCCGGAAGCCTCGTGGCGCGCGGGACCTGGCACAGCGCCAAATGCGGCTCCGGACAAGGCTCCGGGCGTTGCGTGGAGGCGCGGAGTGGGAGCATCCCCAGCTCGCAGATCTCGAGAGGCGTCCGTCACCCGTTCTGCTGGGGTTCCGGTCTCGTCCTGGAACCCTCTACTTTCGACTTGGCCGGCTTCGGAGGCTCCGTGGGCGTCCTGGTCGGCAGCTCGGTTTCCGCCCCTCGCTCCGTTCCCTCCTCTTCCTCTGCCGCCACCCGGTTTGGACACAGAAGTCACGGAGGTCGAGGTCGTTTCGACACGCGGAAACCCGACGCTGTCCTCGCTGTCCGACGACACGAGGTCCACCACCACCCGGGCCGCAGCGGTCCACGACGCGGCCGGCCCCGTCGCCTCGTCGCGCCGGGCGGCCACCGAGGCCACCGCGGCCGCGCGGCGCGCCAGCGCGTCGGCGGACGGCGCCCGCGACGCGTCGAGTCCGAGCGAGGAGGCGTCCAAAGGCGGCACCGAGACGCGCGAACTTGGACCGTCCACGCGTTGCCCGAGTCGACTCTGGGACGGAGAAGAGTCGCAAAGGCCCGCAGCCGTAGGAACGCGAGCGGAGAGGCGCCGGTCGGAGCCAAGGGAAGAAGCCGGAAAGGACGCCATCGCAGGCCTCTCTCTCGCAGGCGGAGCCGCTCTGGGCGAAGCCGCCGCGACCATCCCTTGCTGCGCTCTGGGCGAAGCCGCCGCGACCATCCCTTGCTGCGCTCTGGGCGAAGCCGCCGCGACCATCCCTTGCTGCGCTCTGGGCGAAGCCGCTCGAGCCCTTTCCAGCGCCGTACATGGGGCCGTTGCGGCCGTGGCTCCGGGCGCGGATGGTTGGGCTGCTGTGGCCGCCCTTTTCTGCACCGTGGGCGCCCCCGGTCCCGTCGCAGCGCTCTTCAGCGCTTCAGCGTCGCTCCGTCCCGGCCTGCTCCGGCCGGGACGGAGCGGGACCGGTTCCCGCTCGACAGAGGGCGCGACCGCCGTGGAGGCGCCGGCGCGGGCGTTCTGCCGCCTCGCCGGCGGACTGCCCTCCAAGATCTCGATGACGGCATCGCTGTCCCTCTCCGCCGCTTGGACGACACGCGCAGCACTCTCTGCGCGTCCCAGCCTCGCGCCGTCGCCGCTGTCCTCTCCAGCCTGCTCGGCGCCTTCCTTGCGCCTCGACCTGCAACGGCTCCTGTCGCGCTCCTCCCCTTCCGTCCGGCCGTCGAGCTCCCGCTCGCGCCGAGACCGTCTCCGCTCCTCGCGTCGGGCGGCGCGCCGCGTCTCGCGACGCTCCTCGCGCCGCCGGCGGCGGTGCTCCTCCCGCGAGTCGTGCCGACGATCGTGCTGTCGCGGCTGCGAGCCGGCATGGCGGTGCAAAGGCGGGGTGCGCGCCTCAACGGAGCGGTGCCGGTGCAAGGTACCAGGCGGGGACCGCTCAGCGACGAGGTCAACCGGCATCGCGGCAGACCCCATCGAGCCTCGGCCCAAAGAGCCCGACGCCGGCGCCGGCCGCGCAAAGGCGCCGGGGGCGTCCTCTGCGCGGGCTCGGACCCAATCTGGCCCTTTCGGCTCAATTCCGCACTTGGAGGCGCCCACGCTGGAGCTCAAACGCCGCGGGTCGCGGCCTTCCGGCCGTTCGCCCCGCGCAGCCTCGCGAGGCTCCGTCCCGGCAGTCTCGGGAGATGCGCCTCGGCTCGGCGCGCTCGGCGGACGGCCGCGAGAGCCCCGAGCGGGCTCACCCGCCGGCCGCCGAGCGCCGCGCGTCAGGCGCCCGCGAGCCTGCCGAGGGCCCAAGGTGACGGCAGGGAACTCGGAGACGTTCTCGACCGGCAGGGACGAACGCAACATGAGTCTCACAAGCGTAGAGCGCCTCGCGCCGCGAACTACAGCAGGAGCGTAGCCCCGGGAACGCGGCAGCGTTCCCGGGCTCCTTGCCAGCAGCTCGGCGCGCGCGGGTCCCGCCTCCTCGGAAAGGCCGCTCCCCCAGCCCGCGTGGCTACCCCCCCCCCCCCCCCCCCCCCCCCCCCC
>PEIA01001512.1:0-17106 GCA_003613005.1 Prototheca ciferrii
CCTTTGCTCACTCGCCCTGGACGGACCCGAGCGCGGTCTCCACGGGCGTCGCGTTCGAAAAGAGGTCGTGCACGGGACAATGCGCATCGACGGTCCTCCGGAGCTCCTCGTAAACGTGAGGTTCCTCTCTCCACTCCATACGACCGCAGGCGGAGCCGCGACCGCAGCGCCGTCCGCATCAGATGAGTGTCGGACGTGATTGCATTGGCTGTGCTTATGTGGGCTGGCTGTCGATGGAGGACGACGGTTCACCGCAGCGAGCAGCCGATCGTTGCTGTGTGCCACGCTGAGCCACGACATCTGGGCGCCAAGGTGGAAGATATAGGAAAGCGGGAGCCCATCTGGCACACTCTCTGGGACATTCGAGTCGCTCAGCATGCAAAGACGGAGAACTCAAGTCTTAACGTCGTAGAGCGTCGTCGTAGCAGCGTGCGGGGGGGGAGGAGAAGAGTAACGAAGAGGAAAGGCGAGCCGCCGGGAGGGGGAAGAGAGTCGGAGCGTCGGGGAGGGCCGAGAGCTAGGGCTGGGGACCCAGAGGAGGTGTGCGAAGCCCGGCGAACCGGTGCCATATATCCTGCGATATCCACCACGTGTCCGGGGGTACGTGGCAGGTACAGCGCGGGCAGAAAAAAGAACGGAAACGGTTGCGCTCTGGTCTCTGGGTCGCCGCCGAGCGAACCTCTTGTTGCTTCTTTTCAGATGGCGCTCAACCGTGCAAGGTATGCAGGCACTGAGCGCGGCCACCCAGCGGCTCCAATTCTTGGCGCCCCGGCCACGGGCACGAAGTGGTGGGGGGTGCGGCGATTCGCGTCGCTCGTGCCTGCGCGCAGCCAAGGTCAGCGCTGATCCGCCTCACAAGGCGCGTTCTCGAGTACTCAAATGGTTTGCTTTTTATTGGTAAAATTCGTGCTGACAGGGATTCCGCTTGCCGCGAGCGCATCGACCCAGGTACCGAGGCCCCTTCACTCATCCACTTCCGCCTCTCCTCCTCCCCTTGACGGCGTTCCGGTCATGGTCCCACTCTTCTAACCTCTTCAGACAAGTGCCCTGTTTATGAAACATCGCGTTGTGCTGGCTCTGCTGACCCGATGCAGTCACGTGGTCGGAACCCCTCGACGGGTTGCGGGTGGAGGGGGGAAAACTCGGGAAAGCAAAAGCAAGGGGAGAGGCATGGGCGCACTCGACTGGAGTGAGCGCGGCTACGTCAGCCTGGTATAAAATTATGTTCGTCCCCTCTCCATTGTCCATTGCCATCTTCACGTCTCCCAGCCACGTGTCGAACAAGATTGCAGCCGAGTTCTACGCGCAGAGTGCCACTGATGGAGGATTGCTCATCTTGGCAGTGGCAGATGCGGATGCCAGAAGCTTTGGATGCCCCCATTCGTCAGGCACTTGCATGCATGCAGCTGTGAAGCGTTAGTCGAGTGTCGCACCCGTGCTAGCAGCCCGACGGCGCGCTGTCACTGTGACCATCTTTCATCGAGTTTGAGGCCGAGGTCAACCACCCCCAGACGTTTGAACCGCCCAAGTGCCCCGTGCCCCGCAAGATGACGACCGATGAGGTCGAGAGCATCCCCGAGGAATGCACCCAAGCGGCCAAGAATGCGATCGAGGCTGGCTTTGATGGCGTCGAACTGCATTCTGCCCACGGGTTTCTGCTCGTATCGTTCCTTACATGCTCGAGCAAAAAACGCACCGACAAGTACGGCGGATCGATCGAAAACAGGCGCCGTGTGGTCCTTGAGACGATCGATGCTATTGCAGCCGCCATCGGCTCACACAAGACCGCCACCCGCCTCTTGCCGTTTGCTATCTTAAACGGCGCGTTCAAAAACGACCCCAGGCATGTGTGCATCCCGTTGCTCTAGGAGCTTTGCGCGAGGAAATTTGCCTGTGTCGGCGTGGTCGAGCCGCGCGTCAGTGGTTTGCAAGACTGCGACGACGTCAACGAAAAGTCCATCAGACCATTCCGCAATGCTTACGAAGGGAGCTTTCTGACTGCAGGGGCCTACCTACCAGACAACGTCGCCGCCGTCGTTTTGACCGGCGCCGCAGACTCGGTGGCTTTCGGATGTCGTTTCATCTCCATCCCGGATCTCATCGATCAGATTTGTTCGGGCGCGGGCCTTCACCCTTACGATCGCAGCACGATTTATGGCCCACACCCTGGCCCGAGCACGGGTACATGGACCAGCCATTCCTCGATGCCGAGGTCAAGACCGAGTCCGCCATGGGGATCCTGGACCAGTGCAGCTTGCGGGGCAGCACATTCTGCGACCGCTGCTGGCGCCGCGACCTAGACGCGGCCCGCAACATCCGGATCATCGCATCCCGCACGGCCGTCACCTTCCTGAAACCGCTCGTCTACCGGCGGCGGCGCCCCGTCGCAGCGGCGAGGTGGGAGGAGAAGGGTAACACCGCCACGGTGCCGCTGCAACACTAGGACGCCCACTCCGGCGACCCCCGGCAGCTAGGCTGCCGAAGCACTCTCATTTCTCTTACGTACCGAGCATGGTATGGTTTATGACACCATTATGTCTTTCCTCGTCCGTTTTCCGAGCTCCCCAAGCCCAACCCTTTGCCTTCCTCACGGCTTGCCTTTCCGTTTTTTCTTTTTTTTTTTCTTCCCCTCCTCCCCCTTCCCGCTGCCGCCTTGGTGCGTGCGACTCGGACTCTTTGTCGTCTTATTCAAAACGACTTGTAAACGCCAAAGTTACCGGCCTGCAGAAAGTAGCCAATGCAATCACCGCTAGCACTCGCCCGACGCGAACAACGCTGCGGTCGCGGCCGTGCCCGCGGTTGCACATGGTGCGGCCCAGCAGGCCGCGTCCCCGTGGCGCGTAATTGGTGCCGTCAATTCGCTACCCGATTGGCCGGCACGGCTGATCAAGGCTCTAGATAACAGATCAGGCACCGTTTTTGCGCATTGTATCAGGTCGTCTATTTTCTTCGAATCGGTTTTCCACATGGCAACCGCGCGGCTCGTCGCGGGACGCGCGCTCTCCGTTGCGGCGCGGACGCTTGCGGAGGTGCGCGCGCGCAGCGTTCGAGTGCATCGCCATCGGATTTGTGAAAAGAATGGATTATCATAGGCGTAGTGGACCAGGCATTGTAGGGGCTCTCCTTGGCGTCCGCGCGCGCGCTCGGGCGGCAGGAAAACTGGACGCCAGCGCGACGCGGCATGCGCCGGGACACGCGCTCGACGCCGTGCTCTACACTTTATACTGGCGAGAACTGCTCGCGTCTTTCGATCGCATCGTCCGCGGCTGGGTTTTGCCCACTCAAGACCGAGGCATCTAGGGACCGGCGCGGGAGGTGTCGCCGCGCCCAGCACACCATGCGAGTTAGTACCGTTTCGCGCTATCGACGCCCTCCATTCGCTCTCGCGTTTCTCACGCGACTAAACTTTCCTCACTGTTCGCGCCGCAGCGGCGATTTTCGACTGGTCGCATCGGCGCGGAACAGGTGCGAGCAAATGCGACGAGTGCCATACGGTGGCTTCAAAGGCTCAGGCTTTGGTAGCCTCGCGGAGTGGGGAATGCAGCGTTCAATGCACCGAGCAGAACGAGGCTGGCCTCTGCTCCTCTCGCGGCGTTCTGAGTTTTCCTCTCCGCTCCTCTCGCGGCGAGCAGATCGAGGCCAAGCTTCAGGAGCTGGCAACAAAGACCGCAGATGCGCTGTCGTCTGCCCCTCCTGCGGCAGCTCAGGCGACCTTTATCGTCTCGGGAGAGCTCAGCGGGGACGTTGCCAACGTGGTGCGTGCGGGAGAACACTCCGTGCAGATCGACGAGCCCCCCGCGCTTGGAGGCCAAGGCACCGCACCCAACCCGGTAGAGTATGCACTGGCAGCTCTTGCCGGGTGTCAAATCGTTACGTACCGCGTTTGGGCCGCACGCTTGGGAGTGCGCCTCGATTACATCAGGGCGTCCGCCTCCGGCGATATCGACCTGCGCGGATTTTTTGGCGTCGGTGACGAAGCCCGCGCGGGCTTCAAGGATGTGCGCGTGCGGGTAGAGCTCATTGGGCCCGAGGAACCTCACGTTTACGAGGAGCTCCGGAGGACCGTCGATGCGCATTGTCCCGTGCACGACCTCTTTTCGAACGCGACGCCCGTGGAGACCGCGCTCGGGTCCGTCCAGGGCGAGTGAGCAAAGGGGCAAGGCCGAGCGCGACCGCCAGGTCGCGCGGCGGTGGGCGCTGGAGCCGTGCATGAGCTCGCGCTCCGCCGGCCGCCCTCTGGACGGACCCGAGCGCGCGGGGTCGTGTAACATTTTCGAGCGCACCCCTCGCTCCTTGCCGGGCCCTCGGCGCAAATCGTCCGCGTCTCCCCGCTCGCGGCAATGCGGCTGGCTCGCGCCGGCGATCTGCAAAAATGCGAGAAAAGCGAAAAAGGCGGAAAAAGGGTGTCGGTTGGGGACAGCCGAGATTCGAACTCGGGATCTCTCGCACCCGAAGCGAGCGCAGTACCACTTTGCCACAATCCCAGGTCGATCGCTGGATAACGGCCCCTGGCCGTCGCGGAGGACCCTAGAAAGAAAACACATCGCTCTAGAGTGCGACCTCCCTCTGCAGGTCAGCGGGCGATCCCCTGGTGCGCAGGCAAATGCACAATCGTTTTTCAGTGCCGCCCAACGCTGCCCCGCGGCGCCTCGTCAGTCTCCGCGTCGGCAGCCGCCCGCGATGGCGAAATCACCACGTCCGAACCTTCCGGCCCCCTCCCCCCCGACCCCACCCGATCGGCGCGCGGCGCGTGCGAGGGAGGGAGTTTGGTGAGCCCTTACGCCTTCGAGAAACCGGCGCGGACTTCCATAGCTCAAAGCCGGCGCGTCCTCTGTTTGCATTGCATTCTGCACGCCGATCGGCATCCGAGCTCCATCTTCCGTTGCGGTCGCACCTCCCCCTCTCTTCCGCCCCCGTTCGTGGCAACATGCCGAGGGCTCTCGTTGTGAACGCGGCAAACTACGAGTCGCCCGACGTTTCGCTCGTCGAGGTCCCTGAACCCGAACCCGCTGCCGGCGAGGCCTTGGTCAGGATGACCCTCAGCCCCGTGCGTTTTGCGCTTGCGTCTGCGTTTGCGTCTGAGACAGCGCGGGAGGAGGGCGCCGGGGGGTGAACGCAGGGAGGGACGCGAGCGGCGCCGCGGGGTGGATGATGGCAGGGACGCGAGCAGCTCCGCGGGGAGGTGGATGATGGCGGGGACGCGAGCAGCTCCGCGGGGAGGTGGATGATGGCAGGGGCGCGAGCAGCTCCGCGGGGGGAGCGAACGCAGAAAGGGACGGAAACAGGGACGGGATGAGACGCGTGGCTGGGTCGATGGCGCAAAAACGAGCAACGGAGAGGGAGAAAAGGGAGGGGGAGAGCGCACGGGGAGCGGCGCGCAGATTTCCCCCCTCCCTTGCCCTGCTGCTCCCAACCCATCGGTCATCGTGTCCTTCCCTCCTCTCTTTCCTCCTCCCCCCCTCCCCCCCCCCACCCGACCGCCTTTCCAGATCAACCCGAGCGACATGGCCAGCATCCGAGGCGCGTACCCCGGCTGGCGCCCGCAGTCCCTTCCCGCGACGCCCGGTCTGGAGGGCGTGGGCGTGATCGTCAAGGTCGGCGAGGGCGTGACGAACGTCTCGGTCGGGCAGCGCGTGGTGGGCGCGCCGTTCGTCTCTGAGACGGGCGACGGCACGTGGCGCGAGTGCGGCACCTTCAAGGCGGCGGCGCTGCTGCCCGTGCCCGACGACGTCGACGACTTCCAGGCGGCGCAGTTCTTCGTCAACCCTTTGACGGCGGTCGGCTTCCTGTGGGCCGCCGAGCGCGACGCGGGCCTCAAGCAGGGCGACTGGATCCTCTCCAACGCCGCCTCGTCGCAGCTGGGCCACATGCTCGTGCGCCTCGCCAAGAAGCGCGGGTACAAGACGGTCAACCTCGTGCGCAACGCCAAGTACGTCGAGGGCCTCAAGGCCGCCGGCGCCGACGCGGTGATCGTCACGGGCGAGGACGTGGATCTGCCCGCCGCCGTGCGCGAGGCCACCGGCGGCGCGGGCGCGGCCGTCGCGTTCGAGCCCGTCGGCGGATCCGCCACGGGCCCCGTCATCGGCTCGGTGCGCAACGGCGGCGTCGTGTTCTGCTACGGTGCGCTCGAGTCGATCGACGCCAAGATCAGCCTGGCGGACATCATGTTCCGGAACGTCAAGGTGCACGGCTTTTGGCTCACCCGCTTTGTCAGCGCGCTCTCGCCCGCCGACCTCAAGGAGACCTACCAGCAGACGATGCGCGCCATCGCCGACGGAACGCTCGCCACCAAGCCCGGCAAGAGCTTTGCCCTCGAAGACTTCAAGGCTGCGTTTGCCGAGGCTGAGAGATCCGGGCGTGGCGACAAGGTCTTTTTCGTCAACAAGGACGCCGGCAAGCTCTGAGCTCGGGGTCTCAAACCCAGGAGGCCAGCTTGGTCGGCTCGATCCGCTTGAACCCGCTTCAAGCCAGGCGGCTCGATCAGGTCGGCCCCGCTCCAAAACAGGCAGTCCGACCTGGCCAACTCCACTCTGAAACGGGCAGCCCGTCCTGGCCGACTCCACTCCGAAACACACGACCCAGCCTGGTTTCGCCCCGCTCCGAAACAGGCAGCCCGGCCTGGCCGACTGCGCCTCGCGCCCTTGGACACCCCTGTTCTCAACGCCCCAACATCCCTTGCATGCACGCACGCGGAAGGTTCCCGCCACACTTCTTTTCGTACAGCCACCTTGCACTCCCAAACGTCTCGTGCCTTCTGCAGCCCCTTGAAAACTCGTGCCGCTCAGAGCCCGACCGAGGATGTGTCGCGGCTGCCTTTCCGAAGCGCCTTTCGACCGACCCATACGCCCTTCGGTCGGGAAGCGTTTCTGCAAGGATTTCCGGACCGCGATTCCGCCTCGACTCGATGGCCCTGCGGAAATCCTTGCTCTGCTCTCGTGCTGCAGATCGGATCCCCGACCCAAACTCTAGAACGTCACAGGTCGCCTCGCGTGGCCTCGTGCGCCGCCCCTGTAAGAGCTGTACAGATGGGTACAGAGGAACAACGGTTGGAGGCATTGAGCGAGCGAAACGCCCGCAGGTCGCAAACGCCCCGAGCGCGCCACGGCTCCGCGCTCGCCAAACTCTCGGGTGCTCACTGTGCTGCACCACGGCTCCGCGATCGCCAAACTCGCAGGTGCTTGCCGCGCCACATCTCGCTCCCCTCGCCGCTTCCCCCCGCTTCCCCGCGTGCTCGGGCGCTGGCACGTTCGCATGCCCAGCAGCGCTCGCCAAGCAGGCGCAGCTCAAGACGACATGATGCGGAGGTCGGGTGTGGCGAGCGTCGGGCGCAGCATTCTGCACGCTGGGCTCTGGGGGTCGTGTCTGGAAGGCGTTCGTCCGTGTCCTGGGGAGGAGACATCGGGAGGAGAGGTGGTGAGTCGCCCTGCCTCCCCTGGCTTTTGCCCTTTCTCTCCCTGCCGCCAATTCACCGCGCCCCGCCCTCCGCCTGCTTCCGCATTCGCAGCAAGCACGCGCGCCGCCGTCCGAAAAAAGTCCAGCCTCAGCGACCGCCGCGGACACGGATCGACCTTGTACCCGCCCCTGCCTCCCCCCTCGCAGAGTACAGTGCTGTGAGATCGCGCGGGCAGCAGAAGTTCAAAGGTGCGACGGGTCGGGCCTGCGCAGCATGCTCGGCCGCGCGTTCGAATTGCCGCCCCCACACTAGGCTGCGTTTCGTTTGGTGGAAGCACTGCACGGAGCATCTCTTTCCTTTGCATCATCCTCCATTTTCTCCCCTCCCCTCCCCTTCCCTTCCCTTGCCTTCCCTTGCCTTGCCCGCCACCTCTTCTCGTCGCTCGAACGTCGCGGGGATCGTAATCGCACAATAACGCTGCAGGGCAACGCGGACGTCAGCAATCAACAAGATGGGTCATGCTGCGCAGCTATAACGCGCTGTCGCTTTCGGACAGCGCGGTTTGTGGTAAAGAGGTTTGTGGCGCAGCCGCCACGGGCGAGCCAGATCAACTGGTTGCGCGAACAAAAGCGTGAGCCTCCATTGGAGATGAAAAAAAAACCGCGTGTGCGCAGGGAAGACGTGAGAAACCAACAGCTCTCGCGCCTAGTGCGAGGAGCCCGTGTAGGCACCCTCGCCGACGAGATAAGGCTCCCACGTGCTGGGGTCGGTGACGTCGACGGTCCAGCCTTCGGGGGTGTTGCTGGGCGCGTTGAGGCGGGTCAGGTCGGCCACGACGGTGAACGGCGAGTTTTCGTCAAACGTGGCGGCGATCTGGAGCTCTCCAGCCTTGAGAACGCTCGTCGCGTTGGAGGCGAAGAAGACGCCAGAGGGGTTTGCGTAGTACGGCGTGAACGTGGCCGTGCGGGTGACGCCAAACTGCTCGGTCGATCCAGAGTACGGGGTGTCAAACTCGAGGTCGAGGGTCGAGCCAAGGAGGTTGAGCACTGTAAAAGGGGGTAGCAGAGAGAAGGGGATGGTGAGGAGAGGGCGCGCGGCTTGGGAGGCGCGTCCAGACGGATGCGAGCGCGGAGAGAGAAGCGCGCATGGTACGCACCGCGGCCTTCCCCACCCCGCACGCACCCACGGTGAGGTTTCCGGTCGACTCGTCCTCCTGCACGAGCGCGAGCGAGGTCAGCTCGAGAACATCGGTGGTGTTGACTTGGAAATAGACGTGCGTCGAGTGTTGAAAGTAGTAAAAGTCGACAGAACCGTAATCGGCGCCGGCAGCCTGCTCGGTGTCGAGCGTGGCCGAAAACCACACGTGCGCACGCGCGGGCGCGGCCACAAGGGCCGCAAGGGCGATCAGGAGGAGAAGCGAGCGACGCATGGCGCTGCAAGAACAAAGCTGCTACGATCCGGAAGCAGCACCACAAGCGGAGAGGAGAGTGCGCCGATGCGTGCTCCGGCGCCCCGTGCCGCGCCCCTTTGTGGCGGCGGGACGCGAACCTGGTACAGGTTTTGCCGACCGCGCCACCCGCCGGCGGGGAGTACGTCGGCACGAGCCGCGGACGTCGCTGGTACCTCCGATGTGCGCCGCCATCGCGCGGGCAGCTGTTTTTCCGTCGAGTCAAAATCGACGGTCGCGTTCTGGACTCTGCGCGACCCGCCCGATCGGGGTGTTTGCCGGGATCGGCCCGACGCAGCGCGGCCCAAAAGCGCGCCATCGCCAGACAGCTCGCCCCCCGCGCCCCGTAAAAAGGCAACGGACGAGCGCGCCCCCCCCCCCCCCTAAGACCGAATAGAAATGCGTCAATGTGCGCATCTCGGCGCCAAACTCGGGCCGCTCGTAGCGCCTGGACCCCGCATCGCGGAACGTTTTCCCGCGCGCTTCGTTCCTCCTTTCGGAAGCGAGGCGCGACGCGCTCCGCCCCTTTTTGAAGGCTGCATGGAACCCAGCTCTGATTCCAACTGCGTTTTGTGCCAAAGGAGTGCTCCGTGGCGTCGCCGCCCTAGGCCGGCTGCCGGGCATCACGGCGCCTCTGGTACACGAGCGCGTGCGGGACCGCGCGAAGCGGCGCAGAGCCGCGGCGGGGCGCGAAACGAGGGATCCCGAGCTGCGACGAGCGAAAGCGCCAACCGCGACGCCTCCCGACGCAATGTTCACGTGGAGACGCTGCACGTCTCGCGCCGCTCCTGCCAGATCTGCCCGAATGTCGCGTTTTCCTGCCGCGCTCGGCAAAGGGCTGGAAGACCTCTCCGCTCTGGTGAGGTTCGGGCGGCCAGAACCCAGCGCCCGCGAGCGCCCGGCCTTATGTCACCCGCTGCGGAGGCCGTGCAGCCGCGGCGACGGGTCCCCGGCCTCAAAGGCTGTCGCGAGCCCGAAAATGCGCACATGCACGCCAGCCATCGCCAGGCGACCCGCCCCCGAACTCGACCCTCGCGGGATACTTCTCTCCATCCTCCGCCCATCTTTGCCCCCATTTCGCCGGTGTTTTTTTTCTCACCTTGCCCTGCTTCATGGCAGAAACAAAACTACAACTCATCGATGCCACAGAGTACCACCCACTTGCGAAATCGAGCGCAGAGCGTAGCGAGCGAGTGAAAACGACAGGAAAAAGGTAGCGGATGGGTGCGCTTGTGAGGAAGAGAGGCGTAGCGATTGGTGCGGGACGATGCGAGTTGCAAACGCCCAATGTGGCGACTCGACCCTCTCCGGGGTCGCAAACGTGGGAGGGAGGCGAAGAGTAGATGGTGAAAAAGGACAAAAAAAAAGGAAACGATAGCGGTGGCATCAACAACAAAACGGTCAAGAAGAGAGCTTGAGGTGCGGAAGAAAAGGGGCAACCGGTGAGGGGCGAAAGTGAACGACTTTCGTGCAGGTAGCAACGTCATGAGAAAAAACGGAGAACAGATGCAACGAGCTGCGCCGAGGGCGGCGATGGCAAAGCATCGATGAGTCGTCGACAAAAAGTCGAGGCCATGGAACGAGGGAAAAGACGCCCCCCGAACACGTGGCGTCCGCGAGCAACGACGGCAAACCGCGTTGGAAAACTCGCAGAGGGACACGGAGCACGAGGAGGACGGCATCGGGCGAGGCTGGGGCAGAGGGGGACGGAAGCAAAAACACAAGAGATGGGAGGCGGAGGCATAAGACCATGACCGTGATTTCGGGGCAGAATTGGAAACCGCATTGGCGGCGAAGAGGCGAGAGGCCAAAGACGGTGACACGCGCGACGTCCTTTGCTCACCTCGCCCGACCCTAGCGATGCTCCTGCTCACGCGAGAGTGCCATCTTCGGCTTCCCCAGCTGCCCCTTTCGCCTCCCTTCTTTCTCTTCTTCGCTGCCCTAGTCCTTCTTCTTATCCTTCTTCTTGCCCTTGTTCGGAAAGTGCTTTTGGATCATGGCGGCCTTGAGACGCATCTTCTGGTCAAACGTCGCATCGGATGGGAAGAATCCCGAGGCCTTGAGCATCTCGTTGCGAACATTGTTGGCGTACAGGTGCGGGTCTGCCTTCTCGTCCTCGTTGGGGACGTACACGGGAAGCTCGTAGCACGTGACCACGTGGTAGGGCATGCAGAGCATGTAGAAGATGTGCTTGGGCGCCGGAATCATGTCCCACGTGGGCTGCACGCCGCCAGGTGGCGTCTGGTAGCGGAAAAAGACGGGGCGGACGGGCACGCCTGCCAAGAACGCGCCCGTCTTAAAGTTGAGGAGACACTTGCCGTTGGTGGTCGTGCCCTCGGGGAAGAGCAGCAGCGGCCGCGCAGAGTGCTCGAGTCCCTCGGCCGTCTGCTGCATCCGCTGTCGGACCGCCTCGGAGACGCCGCCCGTGGTGCGGTCCTTGCGGTTGCGGTCCACAAAGACGCACCGCATGCACTGCGAGATGATGCCAACCAGAGGCAAGTTGGCCGTGGAGTCGCGAGCAACAAACGCCGGGAACGAGCGAGACATGTGCAGAAGGATGTCTGCCCAAGACGCGTGCGAGGCCACCACGCCACCACACCCAGGCGGCACAGGAGCCTCCTCGGCAGCCGCCGCAGCCGCCTCGGGCGAGACGCGCCCGGATTCGGCATCCTTGGCCGTCACGCCCGCGGGGAGACGGACCCAGCGCACGCGCAGAAAGCCGATGCAAAACAAGCACGCGCGACAGTGCAAGCGACCGACGGCGGCCAGCGCCGCCCCACGACGCTGCGAGGGGACGAGCCAGGACAGGCGGCAGAACACCCAGTAGGACAGCAGGCAACCCAGAGCGCCCAGAGCCTTGATTGGAAGCAAGAAGATCACGCCGAAAATCAGGCGAAGCTTGGTCGAGATGGAAAACGGACCCTGGCCATATTCACCAAACGCATCCGCACGGCGAAACGCCTCTGAGCCTGGAAACGAAGTAAACGACATGACGAGCAAACTGCCGAGACTCCGACGACGTTTTGTGGGGAGATGCCTCTAACGAAGGACCGGAAAGCCGCCGAGCGGCAAATGCACGAGGGGGAGGGCGAGGGGGGGGGTGCGGGACGGAAGGCACAGGGGCCGGCCGGGGAGAGGAGGCCGAGGCGAGGGAGGCTTGCCCGAGGACAGAGGGGGGGTGCGTAGGTGGGGGGACTGCCTAGAGAAAGGGGGAGCGTGGGCGAGGCAGGATGAAAGCGCCCGTTCGGGCCTCCTCGTACGGCGCGATCGCACGCCTGCACCGCAAAGCGTGCGAGGAGAGGGCGGCAGACAAAAAACAGACCGAGGTGGCACGATCTCGCGCGAGTCCGCTCGCCCGCGGACGAAGCGCGTGCGCGCGGGCGCGAGAGTGGCGGGAGGGCGGGATCCCCCCTCCACCGAGGTGGCGGGGGTGGCGGGGGGAAGGTCCGGCCCGGACGCGTCCGGTCCAGGACCTCAATCTGGATGCCGGCACGGGGTGCGTTAAGGAGCTGCAACCTCGCCAAGACAAGGCAACCGCTCGTTGCGAGCAGGAAAGAGGCTCGTGAAAGGCGGACGGCATGGCCCCGTGGGCTTCGCAGGGGTGCCCTCCCTGGCAGCGTGTGCTGTGAAAAGAACACCTGTGAAAAGGACGCTCGATCGCGACGCTGATGGGATCTCTTTCCGATTTGCCGCTACGATGCTTCAACCATTCGTGGACTTTTGTTCCTTTTCAGGATGCGCCGCGATCCTTTAGGAAAATGCGCAAACGCGGGCGGAGAGGGGACGCAGGCACCTCATGCAAAGGCAACAGATCTTGAATGTTCGCGCACGGCTGGAACCGAACGCCCACCACGCACGCCAAAACCATGCTCTCTTCCTATTGGCAGCCGCACAAACGACGCGAGATGAGCGCGCGACGACGCCGAGCCCCCCCCCCCGACGGGTGCCAACCACCATGATGCCAGCTTCAGACCGGCCCAGGTTACAGTGACGGGGGGTAAACGTCGTTCGCACGTCTTGGGCCCAGGAGCTACCCGAAATGCTCCGTTTCCACGTTGGAGGTCTTGTGTGTGAAACTGGAGCCGTCGCGCCGCGGCATCTTCGAGCAGCGCGACCGGAACAACCCATACGGGGGACGATCGAGGCTGAGGGGGGAACGAGGGGAGAGGATGGGGGGGAAGAAGGCGGTCCGGTAGTCCTCGTAGGAGAATGCGGCGGGATCACAACGTGCGTCACATTGAAAAAACGGGGGGAAAGAGGGAAGGGGGAGGTGCTAGGGGGCGGCAGGCGCCGCCACGTGAACCAAAGCCACGAGGCAGAAAACGAAAGATGAGGAGAAAGAAAACGAATGCAGTGATGGAAAAGGACAGGACAGGCTGGAGCCAGGGGGCGCAAGGGGAGAGTGCAGGGCAGAGCGCCGATCGGGGAAGAAGGGCCAAGAGAAAGGAGAATGCCAAGAAAAACGGGCAAAGGCAAGGGGACGGCGGGGGGGGCGAAGAATGTGGCGCAACGAGAGCGGAGAGCGCTCTTGCGGGGGGTGCCCTCCATTCAATATCTCCACATTCTGCAAGGGGAAGGGGGGTGGAAGCATTTCTCACAGTTTGTGTGGGGGGGGGGGCCCGGTCGCCCCGCTGCCCCTTTTGCCTCGCGGCTCTCTCCTCCTGTGGCGTCAGGATCGCGGCTTCGGCGTCGAGACGTCGCGAGGCCGTCACGCTGCGGTTTCGGCCTGCCTAGTTTCCAGAGCTCCGCAGTCTTGCGCCTGTCCGCGCTCGAACGTCTCCTGGACGTCGTCGCTGGGCAACACGACGGTTCCGACGTCCGCGTCCCCCCGGAGCGCGGCAAGCAGCCCGCCGGGCTTTTGGACGTTGAAGACGACGAGCGGGAGGTTGTTTTCGCGGCAGAACGCCGAAGCGGTCGCGTCAAGCACGCGAAGGTCCCGATTGAGCAGGGAGCGGAACGAGGTGCGCTCAAAGCGGC
The DNA here is from genome assembly GCA_003613005.1 of Prototheca ciferrii. Classification (NCBI taxonomy): domain Eukaryota; kingdom Viridiplantae; phylum Chlorophyta; class Trebouxiophyceae; order Chlorellales; family Chlorellaceae; genus Prototheca; species Prototheca ciferrii. Next base: position 13,818 of record PEIA01001512.1, read on the forward strand.
GGGCAGTGTCGGGGTGTCGCACCGGGTCGGCGTCGTAGACGCCGTCCACCTTGGTCGCCTTGAGCACGGCGTCCGCGCCAAGGTCGGCGGCGCGCAGCGCCGCGGCCGTGTCCGTCGTGAAGAACGGGTTGCCGGTCCCGGCGGCCAGCACCAGCACGTGGCCCGCATCCCAAGCCTTGAGGGCGAGACGACGGTCGTAGGCCGCCGCGATCCCAGGGACCGGCAGTGCGGACAGCAGCGTCGCGTCCGCACCCGCGACCTCGAGCGCGCCTCGGAGAAGCACGCCGTTCAAGAGCGTGCCGAGCATCCCGGCGCCATCCGCGTCGGGACGCGGGAGGCCCGAGGCCGCGCCGCCAGAGTCGGCGCCACGCAAGTGGTTGCCCCCACCCACCACCACGCCCACGCGCACGCCGTGCTCGGACGAGGCCGCCGCCAGCTGCTCCGCGAGAGAGCGCAGAAAGGCGGGAGCCACCGAGCAGTGCGATTCGCCGCCCTGCAGAGCCTCGCCGGACAGCTTGACGATCACCCGGCTGCGGCGAGGACGACGGGGCAGGGACGGTCAACGACGGGCCGGACGCGAACCGGTCAAAGAAAGAAGAAAGGGGGACGAAGACGCAAGGAGGCGCGAGGGGCTCGATCGCGGGGCGAGGACGAAAGAACAAAGTCGGAGGGTGCCTGCGCCCTCCAGTTTGCGTGGCAGGCGGCAAGGCGGGGAAAACCAACGCGAGAGGGGCAAGGGCATCGGGAACGCAGAGCTTCCGCTTGCTGGCGTCTTCGCGTTTCACAGCCCAACCCCGCGCAATTCTAGACCTTCTCGGGGCGCGGTCCTAAGGCCCGTTCACGCTCCACCCCGCCCCGCCCGGCGCATCGCGCTCTCCTGCGCGGATTGACGTCCGGTCAAACGCCCGCGGCGCGGGCATTGGTTGGGCGGATCCGGCTCGCTTGCCGATCGGCGACGCCCTCGAGGTCGCTCGATCACCCACTCGGCCCGAACGCGCGCGGCGCCTCCGACGCCCTGGCAAACCGTCGCGTCTCGCCGGCGACTCTGAAGCGCCCCACCGGGCGCCCCCCCTCTTTCACCCTTCTCGCGCCGAACGCTCCCGCAGCGCCACCGTCTCTCGCCGCGATCTCGTCCCCTAGAGGCGCCGCGTAATGCGCCGCGGGCTGACGCTTCCTCGGCATTCGCCGTGGTTGCAATTTCCCCCCGTGTCGGCCCGCAGCGCGTCGCGTGGGGGGTCCCGCTCCCGCCCGGGAGGCCGAGAGAAAGGCGGTCGCCGGGCCGAGCAGCCGCGCGCGCGCGCGCGGCTCCGAGCCGCATGCAGCCGACGCACCTGTACTTGCCACTCGGCGCCGTCGAGGCCGCGCCGTCGGTGTCAGAGGCGGTCGCCGCGAGAGAACGCATGGGTGCCATAGCATCGCTCCACAGACGACCTAGCGGCGCTGTGGCGCGCAGAGGGAAGGAGCACGAGCCGCTCCAGCGGCGCGCGGGCAGAGGTCCGCCGAGCGGGGCGGCCGACCGGACCGCCGAGCGCGCGCGAGCATCCAGGCGTCCAGAAGTCGCGCACAGCGACGCCATTGCAGCCGAGCCTAGAGCAAGTGTAATACGCACGAAAAAGGCAAACAAAGCCGATCCCAATGGGCGATTCTTGCCCGCAAGCGCTCCGCACCGGCTCTGTTGCGCGGCCGCGCGCGGGCGAGAGGCGGGAGCGAGAGGGGGGAGTTGCCGACGCTGGAGCGAAAGGGAGTGGGGGGGCAGAGGCGGAGGCAGAGGGGAGGCCGTCTGGCTCCGCCGGCGCCACTCGGCGCGCCGCGCGCCCGGCCGGCGGGAGGCGCGAGGAAGAGGGGCGGTGGCAAGGCCCGCTCCTAGGCAGCGAGCGCCGGGTCGCGTCGCCCCGTTCCGCGCGCCTCTCGGCGCTCGACGACGCCCCTCGCGCTGTCCAGCGGTCGCCATGGCGGACCGAGACCGCGTCGTCGCCAGGCACGTGGGCCACGGCGTGAGCTCCTCATGCCGCGCGGGGAGAGCGGCCTGCGTGATTGCCCGCGCCTCGCGGCGCCTCCACCCCGCGCCTCGTGGCGCTTCTCGCCGATCTGCGAGCGGGCCTTCTCGTCCCGATCCGTGCGTCGCGTCCATCTCGAGATGCGCAAGCGATCTTACCTCATGCGCTCCGATCCCCCCCCGCAGCCATCTGGCGTCGTTCACGGCGCCCAAGGACATTCTCGAGGAGGTCCCGGCCGGCGACGACGATGATCGGGTGCGCGGGGGGCCGAGGGGGGGCGGCGAGGACGCGGAAGGGACCGAACGAGGGGGGCCCAGAAGTGGCGTTCTTTCGGGCCGTCGAGCGCGTTTTCCCGAAAGCTTGGCCTGCGTTGTGGTACCACCGCAGCCTCGAGAAAGCCAACGGGGACCAGCCGCGCGTCAGGCGGATCGGGGGCGTTCAACTCTCGGCCCGTACCGCACAAGGACGGCAGGGATGTGGGAGGGGACGTTGGAGATCGAGGCTCGGTCCAGCGTCGGGAAGCGTGGAAGGCTGGGTTGGCGGTCCGAGACGACGCATGCAGCGTCGGCGATTCTTCTGGGGGGGACCACCAGCGCTCGCTGCCCCCTGTGGGGCCGACGGCCGAGGGTGCGTGGCACGTTTCTTTCTGCTCGTGACCTTTCTGGCCTCTTTGGCTCCCTTTCTGCGTTTCGTTCTCGCCTGTGTTCCTCGTTCACTTTGTTTGCGTCCGTTTCCATTGCCGCCTTGCGCAGGCGTTGCTGGGTCCGTCTCGCCGGATCGTGGACCGCGAGTCGGACTACTCGCGGCGGCGGCTGAACCGGACGCTGTCCCCCTCGCGTGGCGAGGGCAGCGAGGGGCGCACGTACGCGGACGCGCTGCGCGAGTCGGCCCTCGAGCGCGAGCGCCAGGAGACCCTTCGCAGCATCGAGAACAAGCGCAAGCGCCAGGAGCGCGATGGCGCCGACGCCTCCGCTGACGCCGCCGAGGGTCTGCGCGGCACGGACGGCGCTGGGCCGGGCCCCTCGTCGGCTGCCGCCGGGGACGAGGCCGCGCGCAAGCGCCGCGCCGCCGTTGAGCAGCAGGATGCGGTCCGCCAGCGTCATGGCCTCGACCTGGTCATGGGTCACGTAGACCGTCGTGATGCCGTGGCGGCGGTGTAGCTGCGCGATCTCCGTGCGCATCTGCCCACGCAGGTTGGCATCGAGGTTGGACAGCGGCTCGTCGAACAGGAAGGCCCTGGGTTCCCGGACGATGGCTCGGCCAATGGCCACGCGCTGGCGCTGGCCACCGGA
>PEIA01001523.1:0-17099 GCA_003613005.1 Prototheca ciferrii
GCCGCCGCGCTCGCGCGCGGCGCCGCCGGGGCGCTGTCGTCCTCCGCGCCCGCCCGCGCTGCGGTCGCCCGCTTCTTCGCGCGCTCGCCCGCGGCCGCCGACGGCCGTCTCGGCGAGCTCGCGGCGGCAGACCCCGCGTCGGCCGCGCGCCCGCTGGCGCTGCTGTGGCTGCTCCGCTTCGACGACGACGAGGAGGTCGCGGCCGCCGCCGCCGAGGCCTGGGAGGCCTGCGGCGCGACGCTGCCATGCGAGGCGCTCGGTGAGCTCGAACGTCTCGGCCGCACCGCCGACGCGCGCCGCTGCGCCGCGGCTGCGCGCGCCGCCGCCGGCGCGCTCGAGGGCGACCTGGCCCATGAAACCGAGGCCGCGCTCGCGCGCGCGTTCGCGGCCAGCTCGCCGGACCGCCCCCGCCCCTCGCGTCTGGCCGCGCTCGCCCTGCTGCGCGCCGCAGCCGCGCTCGTGCCCGCCTCGGAACTGCCAAAGGCGCTCGACGCCGTGCTGCTGGGCGGCGTCAACGACGCCGACCCAGGCGTGCGCGCCGCCGCGCTCGCCGCCGCCGAGGCCTTTGTCGACTCGCACGGCACCGACGAGCCCGAGGCCCTCTTGGCCCGTCTCGAGGCAGCGCTCGAGGCCACCGCCGAGGGCGCCGCAGGCGCCAAGGCGGCGCCGGGCGCCAAGGCGGCGCCTGTCGTCGCCAAGGCGGCGTCTGCTGGAGGCCTCAAGCTCGTCGCACGCTCGCGCGGCGACGACGCGCTTTCGCTCTCGCGCGGCCGCGGCGGATCCGTCCGCCCTTCCGCGTCGTCGTCGGCGGCTCTGTCTGCCTCTGCGGCGTCTTCCGCAGCGTCCCCCTCCGCCGAGGAGCTCGAGGCGGCCGAGGCGGACGCGGAGCGTCGCGACGCGGCTCGGGCCGCCGTGGTGGTCTTGCTCGGCGCTCTGGCTCCGTACCTTCCTGCGGACCACCCTCGTTCCCGCGCGCTTCTGTCGACGCTTCTGGACGTGCTGTCGACGCCGAGCGAGGCTGTGCAGCGCGGCGTGTCGGACCGCCTTCCCGCGCTGGTCAAGCGCCTGTCCGGGGACGACGAGCTGGTGTCGTCGACGGTCTCGCGTCTGCTCGAGGACTGCCTCCGCGGGTCGTCGTACGCGCAGCGTCGCGGCGCCGCGTACGGCCTGGCCGGCGTGGTCAAAGGCCTGGGCATCGGGTCGCTGCGGCAGCGCGGCGTCCTGGACGCGCTCAAGGCGGCGCTCGACGACGCCAAGGCTCCCGACGGCCGCGAGGGCGCGCTCATGGCCTACGAGTGTCTCTCGGCCCGTCTTGGTCGTCTCTTCGAGCCCTACGCGGTCGCGGCGCTGCCGCAGCTGCTGACGGCGCTCGGCGACTCCGCTGCGGGCCCGCGCGCCGCCGCCTCGGGCGCCGCCCAGGTGCTCATGGCGCAGCTCTCGGCGCAGGGCGTGCGCCTCGTGCTGCCCTCGCTGCTGCGCGGTCTGTCGGACCGCGCGTGGCGCACGCAAGAGGGTTCTGCGCAGATGCTGGGCGCCATGGCGCACTGCGCGCCGCGCCAGCTGGGCTCGTGCCTCCCGCAGGTCGTGCCGGCGCTGGCGGCCGCGCTCTCCGACCCGCACCCGCGCGTCTCGGCGGCCTCGCGCGCCGCGCTCGACGAGGTGGGCTCCGTCATCCAAAACCCCGAGGTGCTTCGCCTCGTGCCTTCGCTGCTTGCCTGCATCGCCGACCCCTCGGCCAACGCGCGCCGCACGCTCGACCAGCTGCTGGCGACCGTGTTCGTCAACACGGCCGACGTGGCCAGTCTGGCGCTGGTCGTGCCGGTCGCGCTGCGCGGCCTGCGCGACCGCTCGGGCGACTCGAAGAAACGCGCCGCGCGCGTCGTGGGCACCCTCTGCATCATCGCGGACGACCCGAACGACATGCTGCCCTACCTCGTGGAGCTCGTGCCCGCGCTCATGGCCGCCACGGGAGACCCGCTGCCCGAGGTGCGCGCCGCCGCCGCGCGCGCGCTGGGCGCGGTCGTGGACGGCCTCGGCGCGGACGCGGTGCCCGACCTGACCGAGACGCTGCTGGCGGCGCTCTCGGCCGAGGGATCCGGCGTCGAGCGCGCGGGTGCCGCCCAGGCGCTCGCCGAGGTGCTGGCCGTGCGCGGCGAGGGCGCCATCGCCGAGACGCTGCCCGTCTCGCTTGCGCGCGCCACCGACCGCCTGCCTGCGGCGCGCGAGGGTGCCCTCACGCTGCTGCGCTACCTGCCCCAGGCGGCACCGGAGCTGTTCCGGCCGCACCTCGCCGCAGCGCTCCCGGCCGTGCTGCGCGGCCTCGCGGACGAGGCCGAGGGCGTGCGCGACGCTGCGCTGCTGGCCGCGCGCGTGGCCGTCGACCTCTACGCGCGCTCGGCGCTCGACCTGCTGCTGCCCGCCGTCGAGGCGGGCGTGGCCTCGGCCAACTGGCGCATCCGCCAGTCGTCCGTCGAGCTGCTGGGCGACCTGCTCTTCCGCGTGGCCGGGACCTCTGGCAAGGTGCAGCAGGACCTGCACGACGCCGAGGGCGAGGGTCTGTCCGTCGAGGCGCACGGGCGCGCCATCGTCGACGCGCTGGGCTGGGACCGCCGTTGCGAGGTGCTCGCGCTCGTCTACCTGGCGCGCTCGGACGCCGCCTACGGCGTGCGTTCCGCGGCGCTGCACGTCTGGAAGACCATCGTGGTCAACACGCCCAAGACGCTCGGAGAAGTCCTCCCGGCGCTCATGCGCCAGGTCATCGGAGCGCTCGCCGACGCCTCGGAGGACCGCAGGGACGCTGCGGGACGCTGCCTCGGCGAGCTCGTCCGCAAGATGGGAGAACGCGTGCTCGTCCAGATCGTGCCCATCCTCCGCGACGGCGTCGACGACCCGGACGCGGGGAGACGCCAAGGCGTCTGCAACGGACTGCGCGACGTCGTCGAAAACGCCACGCGCGAACAGCTCGGAACGCACGCCAAGGACCTCCTCCCGGCCGTCCAAAGGGCGCTCTGCGACGAAGACCCAGCCGTCCGAGCCGCCGCAGGAGGAGCCTTTGGGGCTCTCTACCACTCCCTCGGTCCAAGCGGCGTCGATGCCGTCGTCCCGGCGCTCCTCGCAGGCCTCGAGGGCGGCCAGGGCGAGGGCCAGGGCGAGGGCGGGGGCGAGGGCGACCGACGCGCAGCCGCGCTCGACGGCCTCCGCGTCCTCCTGGCCGTCCGGCCGGCGCTGCTGGGCGCCATGCTGCCCCGTCTCGTGCGGCCGCCCCTGCGGCCGGACAACCTGCGCGCCCTGGGCGCGCTGGCCGAGGCCGCGGGGGGGGCGCTGCCGGGGCACCTCGCGACCGCGCTGCCGCCGCTGCTGCAGCTGGTGCGCGAACACCCGGACACGTCGCCGATCGCGGGCGCGGCGCACGACACGCTGCGCCGCGTCGTGCTCTCCGTGCCCGAAGACGGCCTGCACGTGCTCATGGCCGAGCTGCTCGAGGCCCTGACCGACCCCGAGCTGGCCGTGGGCGCGGCCGCGGCCGTCGCCACGCTCTTCCGCGGCACGCGTCTCGACTGCCAAGAGCACGTGCCGGCCCTGCTCACGGCGCTCGTGCCCATGCTCTCGGACCCGGATGAGGAGCTCGTGCGCGCATCCTGGGACGCCGTGTCCGCCGTCGCGGGCTCGACGCCCAAAGAAACGCAGCCCAGCTACGTCCGCTGCCTCAAGGACGCCGTCGGCGCCGCCCGCGACCGCGAGAAGCGACGCAGGCGCGGCGAGGGCGCAGACGCCCACGAACCCGTCCGCGTTGCCGGATTCTGCCTGCCCAGAGGACTGCAACCCGTGCTGCCCATCTACCTCCAGGGCGTGCTCCAGGGCTCATCCTCGGAGCTCCGAGAGCTCGCGGCAGAGGGCATCGGCGAGCTCGTCGACGTCACCAGCCCCGAGGCGCTCCGGCCCTTTGTCGTGCAGATCACGGGACCGCTCATCCGCATCGTCGGCGACCGCTTCCCGTGGCAGATCAAGGCAGCCATCCTCCGCACCCTTGGACTCCTTATCGACAAGGCCGGCGTCGGACTCAAACCCTTTGTGCCCCAACTCCAAGCCACCTTCACGAAATGTCTGCTCGACCCCGAAGCCCGCGTCCGCGACAGAGCCGCCGCAGACCTGGGAGCGCTCGCGGCGCTCTCGCCCCGCGTCGACGCGCTCATCACCGACCTCGCCAACTCGGCCAGAGCCGCCGAGCCGCGCGCGGCCGAAGCCTACGTGGCCGCGCTGCGCGGCGCGCTCGTCTCGGCAGGCGAGCGTCTGGCGCCCGCCACGCTCGCGCGCGCGGGAGAGGCGCTCTCGGACGCCGCGCAGCGCGCCGGCGACGATGAAGTGCTTCGAGGACGCGCCTCGGACGCCATCGGAGCCTGGGCGTCCTGCGCGCCAGAGGCCGAGGTCGAGTCTGCGCTCGCCGCCGCGGGCGCCCTCGGCAAGGGGCTGGCCGCCCAGGCCGGCGTCGGCGACCGTCTCGGCGCCGCGCTCGTGGCCGCGGCCGTGCTGCGCCGCGCGCCCGAACGCGTGACGCCCGACATCGCCGAGCAGCTCGCCGAAGCCGTCTCGACGCGCTTCCTGCGCGACCCGGCCACCGCCGTGCGTGAGGCCGCCGCCGTCTCGGCCGGCCGCCTGGCGGGCCTCGCGCTCGGCCTGGACGGCTCGGCGGGCGCCGACGCCTTCCGCGGCCTGCTGCCCCGCGCAGCGTCCGCGCTCGTGGCGCTTCTGGGTGGCGACCAGCACCTCGACGTGCAGAGGCGCGCCATCGCCGCCGTGCGCCGCCTCGCCGTCGCCGCCGAGGAGCGAGACAGCCCGGAGGCGCTCGCGCCCCTCTTCCCGGAGCTCGTGCCCTCCGTGCTGCGCTTCGTCCAGGACTCGTCCGGAACCTCCAAGCTGATCGCGGAACGCACGCTCGCGAGACTCCTGGGCGCAGCCACGCGCCCAGACCTCGCCGTCGACTTTGTCCAAACCCAGTCGGCCGGATCGCTCCCGGGACGCATGCTCACCGACGCCTACCTCCGACGCCTCGCAAAGCTGCCCGCCTCCGACGAGGGAGACGATCTCGAGGTTTAAGACGAGAGGGGGAAACCACGACGACGATGGCCGTCGCAGCTCGAACGGGACGAGCCGAGGTCGCCGAGAGAGGCGCAAAAGCCCGCGCATCAAAGGATGAGACGAGGTCGCCGAGAGAGACGCAGAGGCGCAGAGGATGAGACCACGAGAGAGGCGCAGATGCATGCGCCGAAAGACATGGAGAAACGATCCCGACGTGCGGAGACGCTCAGGAAAGCCGTCTAGGTGGGACGATCGTTCAAGACGGCTGTTCAGGCGCCAAGCAAAGGGGGCCGCGCTAGAGACCCTTTCAGGCGCCAAGCAAAGGGGGATGCGCTGGGGACAAAGCTGCCAGCTGGATCCCGCGTCCATACCTTTCCTTCTCTCCCCGTCCCCTCTCCCCTGCTCTTGTCGTGGCAGTCTCGTCCGCGCGAATCTCGATCGATCGATTCACCACGGTGCCTGCGTCGCCTCGCCTCTTTCCGAGGCTTGGTTGCCGCACAAGCGCGGCTCCTCGGGAGCACGCTCGCTCGCGGCCGAGGAGTCCGCCGGTACGTCGCGCAGGCTGCCTGTTCTTCGCCCATCTCGAACTGTGCCGCAATTCCTGGAGAAAGCGCCTCGGTCAGGCTTTCTCCTCCTGCCCCTTTCTTTCTTCTTTTTTTTGCCGCTTTGTCGTTGGCGATGCTCCTTCGCGCCCTTGTTTTTTTTTCACCCTTCTCCCAGCAAGAGCGGCGTCGACGTTTTCACGTCGCGCGACGACCGGTCGAGAGACGTCCCGCGAGCTCCCAAAGAAAGAGTGGTGGGGTAAGTGGTGGTGGCGGGGGCAAGCAAAACCGACCCCTTCACCAAGTCACGCGGTTCAGCTCCTCCCAGTCTCCCTCCCTCTCTCTCTCTCTCTTTCTCTCTCTCTCTCTCTCTCTCTCTCTCTCTCTCTCTCTCTCTCTCTCTCTAAGCGCAGCAGAATGCGGGGGGGATGCAAGTTTTGGCCCCAGGAATCGAACGGGCGATGTTGGCGGAGAACGCGCCGCTGGCTCGTCATCACCCGAGGCGTCCCCGCTGAGGGCGCCGTGAGGGCGCGCGCGGGTCGCTCGCGCCCTCGGGCCGACCCGCAGCCTCCGCATCCCTGCCCTGCGCGTGAGCGCGCGCGCAGGGCAGGGATCCCGACTCGGGGACGGATGGGGGTTTGAATGGAGCTCGCCAGGCGCGGGATCTTAATGCGTCTTTCGAGGACATCATTCTGAGCCGGTAGCGACCCCCCGGTCGAGCCGCGCGCGCGATGGGAGTGTGAACCGGCCCGATTTTCGCAGGGCTCTTGCGTGTGTGGCCCTCGCGGTAGGACTCGCCTCTTCCCCCAAGGGCTCTTGGGGCGAGCTTGACCACCGGCGAGGCAAGATGAGAGGACACCACAAAGTGTCCGATGAGCTTTCCGCGAGTCGCTCGTGGCCCGCCGCCGCTGCGACGCTGCTCGTGGCCTACTCCAACCAAAGCCTAGCGGGTGCGTCGCGTCTCCGCCCGGGGGGTGGCGTGTCGTGCCGGAGCGCGGGGTGAGGGGGCCGCGGGGAAGGAGGACCCGACCTCCCCGCCTTCCCCGGCCTGCGTCCTGCGCGCGAGGGATGGACGGCCGCGACCCGAGACCACCCTATCGCTATTGCACGCGAGCGTCTGGTGCTCTGCATTCTTGGGTCTCGTGGCGGCCGCGGCGAATTGCGCATCGCGATCGCTGCTTCGGATCTGGCCGCGATGGCGCTCTAGGCGACGGGCGCATGGAGGAGCCCGTCGCGCCGCCAGGCCACGTCTTCCCCTGCGGGCCCGTCGGCTGCGCGGAAGGTGGCGAGAATTGCCGGGGAAGAAGAATCCTGGCGCGGCCCCGAAACGAAATCCTCTCCGCCGGTTCTCTCTGCGACGGGTGCTGCCCGCTGCATTAGACGCCTTTCCAACATCGAATTGCCCTTTTCTTGCCACTTTGCCGCTCGGGCTGTGGGCGGCCTCGAGGAAGGGGGGAAAGGAGGGGCGCTTTGATTGCTCCCTGCTGCTGGCTCGTAGGGTCTTTCTGTTCCCGCTTCGACTTTTCTTGCATCTGCGTTGCGCCTTTCGGAGCCTTTTGCGAGCATTTCCCATCGTTTTTTTTCCCCGTTCCGTCGCGCAGGATTTCTGTTCTTGTTCTTCTACGGGGCATGGGGTGCCACGTGCCTGCCGTTTGCCTCGAGCGGGGCGGGCGTGACGCTCTCCAAGGGTCTGTGGGGATCGGTCTCTGGGCTCGCTTCGCTGGTGCTGCTTGTGCAGCTTGGCGCGCAGCTGGCGTACGCCGTGCACACGCCCGGGCTGCGGCGTCCTGCGGTGCAGCGCGTGTTGGCCCTGCTGGGCATCGGCGAAGCCGAGTCGCTCGTTGGTCTGCTGGTGGTGACGGTGCCCGTGCTGGCGGCGCTGCTGCTGGCCGGTCGCCAGGTGCGCGCCGCGACGCGCGTCGGCGCCGCGCGGTCGGCTCGGGCCGCCCGCGTGGCTGCGGACTACGAGCGCGGATCGCGCCAGGCCGAGGACGTGCGCGTGGGGGCGTCGCCGCCTCCGAGTGCGCCCGACACGCCGGCCGCGGGCTCGTCGTCCGTGGCGTCGCCTCCGCCGCCGTCGCACCGATTTTCCCGCCGCCGTTCGCTGACGTCGACGTCGTCGAGAGGCGCGACGGGCATGCTGGTCGTGGTGTGCGCCGCGACGGCCGCGCTGGCCGCGCCGTCTGTGCTGGCGCTGCCGTCGCTGCTGGCCGTCTGCCTTGTGGTGATCCGCTGGGCGAGCGCCCGAGGCGCCGCCAGTGACGCCGTCCCACCTCGCCTGCTGCAGGGTTTCGTCTGCGTGCAGACGGGGCTCTTGTACTGGTGGCAGGCCGGTCTCGCGGGCCTTCCCGCGCTCGCGAGCGTCTCTCGCCTGCTCGGGCTCTTCGAGCTGCGTCTGACGGGCCCGGGCGCCCTGCGGCACGTGCTCGCCACCCTAGCGCTCGTGGTGCTGCACGCGGGTCTCGGCGAGCTGCGCCGCGGCCGGGCCGTCGCCCGAGAGCGAAGGCGCGCCGAGCTGCTCGGAGGCTACTGGCGGTCCGGCGAGCGCGCGCCCGCAACGCCTCGCGCCGCAACGGCCATGACGCCCCCGCACCGCGGACACCGCTTGCCGCCCCGCTGGACGCGCGCCGGTGCCGCCGCCGCGCGCGGCGCGAGCAACGCGCTCGAGGCGCTCGGAGCGTCCACGGTGCTCCTCGGCGCCGCCGTCGCGGGCTTTGCCGCCATCGCTCCCTCGCTGCTGGGCGGCGTCGCCTTTCTGCTGGGCCTCGACGCTCTCCTCGCCGCCGGATCGACGCGCAACCCCGCGCTGCGCTCCTCGCCGGGGCCCTTTTGCGCCGTCGCGCTGCTCTGGGCCATCGCAGACTACCTCGCGACCGCGCTTCACGCGTCTGAGCGCCTGCCCCCCGCCGCGGCCGCCGCCGGTCTCGACGACTCGAGCGCCGCGGCCCTGCCGGGCTGGCCCGCAGCCTACCTGCTGGCGCTCGCAACGCTGCTGGCCGCAAGGCTGCGCTCCACGGCCCGCATCGCGCTGCAGCGCTCGCCGGGATCGACCTACCAGCCGCTCGAGGCGCTCCTCTCCGCCAGCGAGTCGTCCAGCGACGTCGCGGGACTCTCCCCCGGCCGCGACCCGTCCGGCTCCCGGACGGCGACCGCCGCCACCAACGCCAACACCTCGACCGCCGCCAACGCTGCTTTTGCAGCCGGTGGTGGCGGCAGTGGCGCGCCTGGGGATTCGAGGCCGTCCTTGCTTGCCTCGCCCGACGCGCGACGAGCCGCCTGGGCGGCCGTGGGCACCGCCCTGCTGCGCGCTGCGCGGGCGCTGCTCAGCGTCGGCCTGCTGGCCGCGCAGTTTGCGGTCGGCGCTGTGGCGCGGCAGGACGCCCTGCACGCGCTCTACGTGCTGCTGCTGCTGCTCCGAGGCGTCGCGCAGTGCACCTCGTTGCGCCCGCGCGTGACCGAGGGCGTCTCGCCCGCGGGCCGGAGCCGGGCGCTGCGAGCTCTCTGCGCCGCGCACAGTGCGCTGCTATACCTCGCGCTGGTTGCCGGCCTCTCGGATCTGCCTGCTGCGTCCGTGCCAGCCGCCTGGCGCCAGGCCTTGCGTGACCTCGGGCTCTGGGAGCCCACAGCCTGGCGCGACCTCGCGCCCGTCATGGGCCTGCTCGTGCTCTCGTCGCTGCACGCCGCGCTCTCGGCCTGGCTCGACCGCGAGGCCGCCGACGCGGACGCGTCCAGGAGCACCCCTGCCTCGCCGGGGGCCTTTCGACGCCAGTCCTCGAGGGACGTGCTGCGCGAGCAGGGCACGCCGGCCAGGCCCGCCTGTGACGACCTCCCCTTTCTGGCGCGCGTTGCCGTCTCCGCAGGCTCCTCGATGCTCGCGATTGCTGTTCTCCTCATCGTCGCGCTCGACTGCGACCGTAGCGCGCTCGGAGCGACGTACGCGCTGCTTGCCCTCGTCGTTCTGGTGCGAGGGGGAAGAGGGCAAAGGGGGGGAAAAGTGAGGGAAAAGGATGGAAGAGGGGGAAGAGGGGGAAAAGTGAGGGAAAAGCATGGAGGGGGGGGAGCAGAAAGGGAGGAGGCGGAGGAAAAGGGAAGAGGAGGGAGAAAAAAGGGAAGAAGGGAAGCGGCGTGTGAGGGTCCATGGAGCCGGAGCGACAGCACCTCGCGACGAGCCGCATGCAGCGCTGCCCAAGCGACCGAGCCGCGGCGCTGCGCGGGTGTGCGTGGGTCTTTGGGCGGCAAGCGAGCGGACACGGGCGCACGTCTCGTTTGTCTCAACAACAAGACCCACGGCCGGCCCAGATGGCTACGAAGCGCGCCTTTGAGATCTCGTTCTTATTTCTCCCCCAACTCGTTCCTGACAGTTTGTTCGACCTCCCTCTCCCCTTTCCTTGTATCTCGCTGCAGATGTACCCGCCTCTGCGCGGTCGTTGGACGGAGCTCGCGCTGTCGCGTCCGTCGTCTGCAGCGAGCAACCTCGACGAGGCGGCGACGCTGACGTTTGGCCTTGACCGCCGGCCGCTGTCGAGCGAGTACGCCTTGACGGCGCAGCTCTGGCTGTCCGGCTCGCCCAAGGCTCGCTGGGTGGCCCCGGCGCTGCTGGGTTGGTTGGCGTTCGCAGACGCGCTGACACAGGGCTCGCTCTCTGCCGCGACGCTGGCGGACGTGCCGCTGGGCGTGCCCGCGAGCGTGCTCGCGCTGCTGCGCGACGTCGGGGGCATCGACTGGGCGGCCACGGGGGGCGACCTCGCGATGCGTCTGCTGCGGCCGGTGCTGGTGCTTTCGGCCGTGGCGCTCTACCGCGCCCTCTACGCGCTCGGCGTGCTCAAGCGCCAGCTCGAGCTGCAGGTGCTGGGCCCAGGCGGCGAGCAGGCAAGGAGGCTGCGCACGCAATGGGGCGCGCTCGCGCTCCTGCGGCGGGGCGCGCTTCTGGCCTCCCCGCGCATCGTTGTGGTCGCGTGCTTTGCCGCGGCTCTCGACGCGCCGGGGGTCCTGGGTCTGCTGCTGCTGCTCGGGGCGCTGCTCGCCCCGCCGGCGCTCTGCTCGCGGCCGGGGGGGCCGGGAGCCGCGCGCGCCGCCATGCCGCTCGAGCGCCCATGTCTGGCCGCCTCGCAGCTCCTCGCCGGCGTCTGGGTCGCGCTTCAGTACGCAGCCTCGGTCGGCGCGCTGCGCGAGATGGCCGACTCGTCGCCCACCGCGGTCGCGGCCGCCGCCTGGCTCGGCGTCCGCTTGGACCTCTCCGGAGCTGGCTCGGCCACGCTCGGGCGCGTACTGGCGCTCAAGCTCGCCGTGCTTGCGGCCATCGCGCTGCGGCGACGCTGCATCCGCTGGGCCGAGCGCCTCCCCCTCGAGGTGCACAACGAGGGCCTCTGCGGAGCCCCCTGTCCCATCTTCTGGCCCGTCGACCCAGACACCCCGCTGCCCGACGTCCCGGCCGTCGGCACCGCCGACGAGGGCGACGCCGTCCTGATCGCCAGCCTGCTGGCGCCGCGTGTGCTTCTCTCGGCACCGCTCCCGGTCGGAAGCGCCCTGCAGAGCGCCTGGACCGACGTTGTCACTGCGTTCAACAGAGGGCTCGTCGTCGTCCAAGAGTACATCGACTGGCCCGTCCACGGCGACGGCGGTGACTTTAGCGGCCTTGTCACGCCCCTCCCCTCGATCGGCCGCGATGCCTCTCCGGAGCGACCGATAGCGGCCCCGGGGGCCTCGGCAGGGGCTGCGAACGCGGCAGGGAGGCCCTCGCGCGCACAGTCCACCGGAGCCTCGCCTGCGCAGGCGTCCGACGCCGCGCTCCACGCTGCCACCTCAGAGCCTTCGCGCAGTGCCGGGCCGGCGTCCACCGTCCCCGCCCAGGGAGTCGCCGAGGGTCCGCGGCCGCCTTCGGCGTTGGCCGCGCTTTGGGCCTGGGCGGAGACGGCCTCGCAGTCGTGGAACCTCGACCTCACGCTGCTGGCGCTGCTGCTGAGCGCGTTCCAGTGCGCCGATGTGCTCTCGCTGCCGCAGCTGGTGCTCATTTGCATCGGCATGACCTGCCAGTGCCCGCGCACGGCAGGCTTTTGGCGCCGCTGGGGGTTGCCGCTCCAGGGTGCTATGATCGTCGAGCAGTACCTCGTGCTCTTGGGCTTTGGGGACTGGGCGCTGGCGCGTCTCCCGGCCATGACGCCCGATGTGCGCAAGTGGATCGCGCTCGAAGAGCCCGACCCGGTCGCGATCGCATTCATGTTCGTCGCCTACTGCCTTGCGGTGTTGCAGGTGCAGTATGCACCATGGATCTCGGTCGGCGTGCACCGCCGTCACCGCTCGCGGCAGCTGGCCTCCAGCCGAGGTGCCGACTGGCTCGAGCGGCCCTTTTTGGACGGAAACTCGCCGCCCGTGGCGCAGCCCAGCTTTGGCGCAGGAGCCTTGCCGCCGCTCGGCCCTCAGCGCTTTGTCTCGCGGGGCCCGTCGGTCTCTGCGGGCGCCGGCGCTGCGCCAGGCTCGACGTATTCTGGTCGCGAGGGCTGGACAACGATCGAGCGGGTCTGCTTTTTGGTGTTGCGACACTCGTTGCATGCGCTGCTCGTCTCCGTGCTGATTCTGTGCACGCTCGAGAACGACATCGTGCATGCCGGCTACCTTGCCATCGTGCTGCTGCTCTTCCGCCTCCGCATCCGCATGCGGCGGCGCGGAAGAGGCCTCTTCTGGCTGCTCCCGGCGTACAACATGGCCGTCGTCTCTGTGACGCTGCTGTACCAGGCGCCCTTTGAGGCCTTCTTTGGGTGGTCGCTTGACACGGGCCCAGAGGCCTGCACGCTCGTCCATCTCCTCGGCCTCTACAAGGTGCCGCATGGAGCCTTCGTGTTCGTCTGGAACTACCGCTGCGCCCTCGCCGACGTCGTGCTCTGGGCGCTCATTCGCCTCCAGACGCACCTCTTCGCCTCTTCGGCCTACCGCAACGCCATCGCGATCGTCGAGGAGGAGGAGGCTGCCAAGAGCGCAGCGCTCACGGCCGCACGCCGGCAACAGCGTCGCAGTCGTGCCCGCCAGGCCGTCGAGGCGTCGCGCATGCGCGCAGACCGCGCCCTGCGGGTCTCCAGGCTCAAGGACCTGCTCAGCAACTCTTTGGGCTGGAAGGTCGTGCAGGGCGGAGAAGGGGGCACCTCTGTCGCATCCTTTGTTGACAACCTCGTCGACGGACGCAACGACGAGGAACCGGAGCGCGATGGCACGCCAGCACCAGCCGACCCCGCCAACGTCGCCTCCGCAAGCGACCTCGCCTCGACCCCGGCCCAGACCTCGTCCTCGGCCCCGGCCGCGCGGACCGTCTCGGCCAGCGCTGCGGTGACGGCCTCTGCGCGGTCGTCGTCGCCGTTCGACGCCCCGCACTTTGCGTCTCCGCTGCTCTCCGTGCTCCGGGTGACGTCGCCGCCGCCCGAGTCGTCGACCTCGTCCGCACCGCAGGCGCAGGCGCCCTCGCCGCGCCTCGGGGCGCTGACGCCACTGGTCGCCGCCTGGCGCTCGATCTCGGGGATGCTGCCCCAGATGGACCGCGAGTCGTACCTGGCTTACGCGTTGTTTGCGATCATCTTTGCGTCCGACCTCTCGGTGCTCTCGATGGTCTACCCCCTGACCGCCTTTCTGTACGCGCTCGTCTCGATCCAGCCAGCCCCAGCCTACTGGCAGGCGCTGCTCGTCTACAGCGAGCTGCTCATCGTCGTCACGTACGCCTACCAGGTCCCCGCGCGTCTCGGCTGCGAGGCAATCTCAACCGACCTCGAGCGGCGCATGTCCATGCTCGGCGTGCACTCGAGCCGCTCGCGCAACGTCCCACTTTTCCTCGTCTACCTCGCGACGCTCATGCATTGCTACAGCCTGACCACGCGGCACGAGGCCGCCGCCCGCGCGCGCTCAGCCTCGCGCCTCGCGCACGAGGCAGTCCAGGGCCTACCGGGCGTCGCCTCGTCGCGTCTCGAGTCGCTCCCGATCCCGACCACGCCCAGCATCCGCATCCTGGACGCCGAGACGGCAGCCGACTCGATTGGATCGGCTCTCTCGGGCCTCTGGGCGCTCGTGGCCGATGTCATTGCCTCGGCCTGCGAGTTTGTGCTGCGCGCCTGCACCGCCGCAGAGCGCCCTCCTTCGTTCGTGCTCGCCACGGTACGGGTTCCAGAGACGCTCGCCGCCTCGCGCGCCATGGCTCCGGAGGTCACCGCGACGCGGGTGCTGCGCAACCTACAGACGCTGCTCGATGCCTCGCTGCGCGAGCGCGAAGAGGCGCGCTTCTCGCCCCCCGCGGCCGCCAATGGCGCAAATGCAGCTTCCGAATACGACAACGGCGACAATGGCAGTGGGAGCGGCCCAGACGACGGCTCGTCGCCAGGGTCCGACGACGACGAGCCCGCCACGCCTGCCGGGACGCACCATCCGCTCGAGCGCGTGCCGATCATGCGGGCCCCGCTCCGCCTCCGCAACGCGGAGCTCGTCTCCGGCCCGACGCCAGCCGGGGACGGCCAGTGCCGCCTCACGGTGCTCGCGCAAGTGGAGGCGCTGAAGACGTTTGTGGAACTTCCGGACGGAGCCGTGAGGCAGACCGGATGGCCCCTGCGTTCCCTGACTCCAGCTTGCGATGCTGCCGAAAACCTTCTCCGGGCCGGCACGCTTCCTGATCCCCCCTCGTCGTTCGGCACCGCGGCCGTGGTCGAGAGCGTCGAGCATCACGCCACGCGCGCTCAAGATTGGTACGCCGCGACCGTGCTGCTGGACTTTATCTCGTTCGTCTACATCGCGCTCTTCTTCAACAAGGTTGCCGTGAAGACGCAGAGCCTCTCGGAAATCACCTACGAACACGTCGTACCCTTCAAGTACCTCGTCACGCTTATCGCGCTCTTCATGCTCATCATCCTGGATCGCCTCGTCTACACTCTCGGCACGCCGCTCGGCAAGGCGCTGCTGCACTGCACGTGCGTGTGCGAGGGCAGGGCTAGGGGGGAGGGCATGGGGTGGCCGCGTCCGAAGAGAGGCGATCCTGTGGCAGCGGCGGCCTGGTTTCCGCGGGGAATTTGACCGCGTTTGTCGTTCGATCCTATGGAAGTCGCCATGTGTGGCGTCGCCGCCTCGATCTGCGCGCGTTCGCGTTCCTGAGCGGCGGTCTCTCCGCACCCTCTCTTGTGCTCCCCTCGTGCCTGCGATCCTTCTGTGCTCCGCTTCTCACGCCCTTTCCTTTTCCCGTTTGTTCGTCGCAGGCAAGTGGCGCTGTACTTTTCGTACTGCTTTTCGTACTACTGGGCTTCGGGCGCGTCATCCTCGGCGCACACGCACCTTCGCGTGGTCGTGCTGCTGCGCTGCGCCTCGTTCGCGCTCTCGGCCCTGCAGCTCCGGACGGGCTACCCGCCCCCCGCGGGGTACATGAACGGTACAGGCCGGCACACCATGGTGTTCATGCGCCGCGTGAGCTCTCTCAGCGGACTGGCGTACCAGATCTTCGCCGCCATCCCGTTCGTCTACGAGCTGAGGCAGCTGCTCGACTGGTCGTGCACGCCCACCACGCTCACATTCATGGACTGGCTCAAGCTGGAGGACATCAACACCTCGCTGTTCCTAGTCGCCGTCATGCGACAGTCCAGGGCGCACAAGCCGCGAGGCGCCAGGCAGCCACGCTACATGAAGTTTTTCCAAGGGGCCTTGCTCTTCTCGTTGCTGCTGGTGCTCCTTTGGGTGCCGCTGCTGGTGTTCAGCTCTGGCAACCCGACCTACCAGGCCCCGCACGTCGTCCGATTCGGGGTCAACGCCTCGCTGGAGTCCATGGGCAAAGACGGCTCAGTCGCCATTTTCGACGTGTACAGCGCCGGCCAAAGGCGCATCGCGAGGCAGTGGACCTTTGACAACGCCTCGCTCCCCTCTGACCTCCAGTTCCTCCCGGAGCAGATCCAGCTCCTCTGTGTCAGCCAGGTGCGGTCGCGCCGCGACGATGAGGAGTCATAGAGGCGTACGCAGCCGTCTTCCTCCAAACGAAGTCAACCTGGCACCCGCGAGGCCTTCTCGGACGCTACCGCGATCGCAAGCGCAACAGGGATGCGAAGTTGGTGACATTGCCCACAAGCTGTCTTAATAACGCGTCTTCATTTCCTACCCCCCTCGCAGGACGGCGACCGGTACTGGGAGGTCACGCCCCCCGCGCGAAAGGCATTAGCAGACCTCCTAACCTCCGAGGCGATCATCAAGTTCAACCTCGGCTGGACCTTGGACCGTGATCTTCCTCCGGCCACCGACCATGGCGGTCCAAAGTGCACAGGGATGCTCCCCATCGAGCTGGCGAACGTCAGTCGGTTGGCTCTTGGAGATGTCATCGAGGTGAGGGTCCGGCGAAGGGGGATGGGGGCGGACAGGCGGACGCTGCAGGAAAGCACGCACATCGAACGAACGAACGAAACTGAGTCAAATCGGCAGTGCGTACCAGAGTGAGAACGGTCTGATCCGACTCTCCGGGTCGTCATGCCGGCCCGAGCAGAATGACTACCCTGCGGCCGAGCGCATCGGTCACGATTCCGCCATGCATCATTCTCGTCGACTCGACGCACGCTCACCCTTTCGTACCGCTTTCTTCTGTTTCAGGGGATAACGGAGTCTGCGCAGCTGCAGCGCGTGGATAGCTCAGGCAACGTGACCTCTGCATTGTACCCGCTGGTGTGGTATTACCGAGGCGACCTGTGCCAGGCCAAACCGCTTTATGCCAACTGGAACGACGTGCGTTTCGGCAAACGCGCCGCCTCGGCTCGTTGCATCGAGCAAAAGTGCAGCAGCTGACGTTGCTTTCCCTTTGCTCTCTCTATTCTTGCGCGTCGCGACCGCCTCGCACCACCCTCGCATGTTCAACTCGCAGACCCCTAACATCTCCCTCCGCGTTTCCATTTGCAGGACCGCCGTGCGACAGACCCGACGTATCTCAGCGACCTCTGGGTCGGCTGCAACGCGACGATGCGATACTCGGCGGCATCCAACGGGTACTGGTGGAGCTTGGAGTGCAATACGGTCGACTCGACAGGAGCTGCGCTTGTTGCGGGTGACTCGCGGCTCCCGAGCGGCGCCAAGCATTGCGATGCGACTCATGCCGGTCCCAGGTGCGTCCGTGGGATGGAGCTGAAAGGCGTCCTCGGGATATAGCCGCACGAGCGGGTGGCGTAAAAACGTCGCAGCACTTTGAAGCCGCAGCCAACGAGGTCGTGCCAACTGCCGCGACGACGAGAAAACTAAACGCATTCTTTACGAAAACGCCCATCTCACACCGCTTTGCTTCTGCGCAGGTCCGTTGCGATGTTGGAGCGCGTCCAGGGCGGCCTCATTGGCCAGGCGTTGTCCAAGTACGGGATCATCGGCCTGTATACCGTGGTGGTGTACGGTATCGGACGGTTCCTTCGCCTCTCCGTCACCAATATCCGGATGCGGATTCCCTACGAAGACCTTCCTAGCACCAGGCGTTTAGACTCGTTCTGTCAGGTGTGTTCGCCC
>PEIA01001534.1:0-17072 GCA_003613005.1 Prototheca ciferrii
GGATGGGCAATCGTCAGCCGCCGGGAATGAGATCGAGCGTGGGACAGTGTCGGAGGGAGCGCGGCGAAGGAACCGGAAATGGAAAAAAGAGGGGGGGGATGGTGAGCGCGTGGGCTTGGTTCAGGGAGGGCGATTCTCCAACGCGCGTTCGGACGAGCGGTCGGGAGGGAGTGGGCGGGGGGAGCGGAGCCGAAGGGGGGGGACGAAGGGTCCGCCACGCGGCCGCCGGGGCGTTTCGGGGGCGATCTCCGCAGGCGTGGCGAGCGGGGATGCGGCGCGGCGGGCTGCCGGGACGGAAGGAGCATGGCGGCGCATCCGTCGTTCGGATCCGATCGGATGCAATGTGCTTTTCTTGCCTTTTCTGCCCCGCCTTTGCGGCGTCTCGCCTCGCTGCAGGCGAAGGGGCGCCTTTGGCTCGCTCGCGCCTCCCGTTGCGCCTCTCGCTCTGCGGCCTTCTTCTGAAGTCCTTTTTCCCCTCTTTCGCTCTTCCTCGCCTTTGCAGCTCGTCTGTGGTACTCGCTCGTGACTGGCGTGGGCTTGCTGTACTACCCGTTCGGCAACGGCGTGTTCCACGCCATTGCTCCCTCTCTGCTGACCTACCTGTTCATCCGCCGGTTCCCTGACCAGGCTGGCACGCTGACGTGGCTGACCGTGTTCCCGATGCTGGTGTACAACCACGTGTGCGGCGCTTCCGGCATGGCGTGGCGCCAGGGCGCAATCGACTTTACGGGCGCGCAGATGGTGCTGACGCTGCGCCTCATCTCCGCCGCCGTGTGCGTGACGGATGGGCGTCGCCTGGCGCGCCACGAGGCCACGGGCGAGGGCCGTCCGCTTCCGCCGCACGCGGCGCGCATGGCGCTGCGTCGTCCGCCCAGCGCGCTCGAGTTTTCGAGCTACCTTTTCGCGGCCGGCAACCTACTGGCGGGCCCGCACTACGACCTGGCGGAGTTTCGTGAGTACGTCGAGCGAGGCTCGGACACGCCCTGGGCGCTCGGCGCGGGTCTGCTGCGCTTCCTCAAGGCGCTCGCGTGCCTCGCGGGCCACCTGGCGCTCTCCGAGTACGGCTTCACCGCCGACCTGTACTCGAGCGAGCGCTGGGCCAAGTCTTCGCTCGCGCGCCGCGTGCTGCTGCTCTGGGCCGTGGGCTTTGCCTTCCGGCTCAAGTACTACTTTGCCTGGTGCGTCGCCGAGAGCGGCCTCATCCTGTCCGGCCAGGACCCTCCCCCGACCTACTCGCGCCACGTCAACGCGCGCGTGCTGGCCGTCGAGATGCAGCCCTCGTTCGCCGCGCTCGCCGTCTCGTGGAACGTGCAGACCGGCTCGTGGCTGCGCCGCTACGTCTACGAGCGCCTCGCGCGCCCGGGCGTCAAGCCCTCGGTCGTGACCGTGCTCGCCACCCAGGTCGTCTCGGGCGCCTGGCACGGCCTCTACCCGGGCTACTGGGCTTTTTTCGTCACCTCGGCCTTCCTCATCGAGGCCTCCAAGGTCGTGCATCGCTACGAGCAGGGCTGGCCAAAGGCCGTCCGCGACTCGCCTGTCGTCTGGCTCCTGCGCTGCGCGTACACGACCCTCAAGCTCAACTACACCGCAGCCGCGTTCGAGGTGCTCACCTGGTCCGAGACCATCCAGGTCTGGCGCGACGTCTTCTTCATCGGACACCTCGCCGCCATCGTGCCGCTCATCATGGCCTTTGGCATGCCGCCAAAGGGCAACAAAGACCGAAAGCACCGCAAGCCCAAGCACACCGAAGTGCCCGTCAAGGCCCCGAAGATCCCAGAGGAGGCCCAGTCCACCGTCGGAGGCACCGAACACGGCGTTAAAGAGGAGGAAGAGGTAAAAAAAGACAGGTAAAAGGTGCGCTCTGGAAAAGCTGGGCTGACCGTTGGGGGACCGTTGGGGATGGCCAAGGGGACCGGGCAGCAGGGAATCGGAATCAAAAACCTGAAACCCCGTTTCGAAACGCACAAAGAAAAGGAAAGAGGGAGTACAGAGGGGGGCGGGGAGAGAAGGGAAGAGATGGGTGGGGATGGTTTAACAACAGGGTGTGGTCTAGACGGCGCGCTAGACTGGATGTTTTAAAGCCGCCACGGAGGCAGCGGGAAAAAAAAGGAAAGATATCTCGAGGCGGCTCTTCGAAGCTCTTCGAAGACCTGGTTCCGGAGGGCGGTTCGATGCGTGCAGAAACGACCAGAGGCGTTTCTGCACGCACCACAGGAAAGGCAGGGAGGTGCATATGGTTGGGACGCAAAGGGTCGTTAACACGGTCGACGGCCGTGGAGCAAAGGATAATACAATCTTGTGGGCTTGCAGAACGGAAAAGCTGGTAGAAAAGAAAAAAGCGAAGGCGGTGCATGCAAAAAAAAAGGCCCAGAAAAGGGTAATGGATCGAGAAAAAGAAGATGGGCAAATGCATGGAGCACCACGTTGGTGCCGTCGGAATTTGGGTTCGGTGCTCCGAAATTGCGCGCGGTGCAAAACCGCGACAAGGGCGGAAGACGTCTGACGTGGCTGTGGGCGCAGGTGCGACCACGATGCCACCCCCAACGCCCTCCCGCCATGATGCCCGCTCACCTCCTTTTCTCTCTCGTTAACGTTTGAGAAAGCTCACGAATCGGAGCGCGAGCATGCAGCCGCCGACGAACACGATGATGTAGGCGAGCAAAATGAGCGGACACCACCAGACCATGTCGTAGTGATAGTCGTAAAACGAGGAGAGCAGCTCCGAGAGCGGGACGAGCTCGCCAGAGGGACTGATGGCGAGCTCGCCGCGGGTGCCGATCTGGGACGAGGTGATTCCATAGAGGATCCAGGTGGGCGGCACGAGGCGGTTCATCCACTTCCACCCCCTGCCCATCTGCGGGTAGGGCATGAGAAACCCATTAAAAAAGATGAAAAGCTGCTGCACCACCTGGCTCAGCAGCTGAGCAACGAGCGGGACTGGCGTGATGAGCACCAGGATGACGCCCATGTAGGTGTAGATGGTGATGGTCTCGAAGAGCACGAGCGCGTAGTACCAGTACTTCCACCAAATCTTTTCAAAGTCAAACAGCAGGTACATCGGGATGCTGATCATAAAGGCCTGGAAGACCAAAAAGGGCAGCTCGACGAGCACCATCGCGAGTGCGTACGGCCCGGCGCTGTAGTAGCTCGCGGCGCGCTCGCGGTAAAACACGAGACGCTCTGAAAAGACGAGAGGTTGGATCGACATGAGGTTGTAGACGCCCATGAACACGAGCGAGCAAAACGTCGAGCCGATGACCGACTGCACGTCGGCAAAGGAAAGCACCTCCCCAGATGCGATGTGCCCGCGGCGCAGGAAGATGATGCCCGTGCCGACCGCGAGCAGAGAGGCCATGCCGAGACGTACCAGCACGTACCCGGGGCTGTGCCAGTAGATCTGGAAAAACTTGCGCAGCAGCCACCGCGCCTGCATGCCCAGCGGCGTCGCGTATCGCGCCGCCATGGTGAGCGGCTCGGTGGTCGCGAGGCCGCGCGCGATCAGCTCCTCGGCGTGAGCTTCGTTGGCACGGAACAGTTCCGAGTCGAGGTAGATCTGTGGAAAGTCGAGGTCGGTCGCCTTGAACGTCGTGCTCATCGACCCGCCCGTCACCTCGAGCATCCATGTCGCAGGGTTGTGCCCTGGGCGCAGCTTTTCCACGCCGCAGCCCTCGAGGTACTCGACGAGCTTGGACGACTCGAAGCCGAGCTCGCCAAAGTAGGCCAAGCGCCCGCCGCGGTGCATGAGCACCATCGTGTCGAACGCCTCGAACAGCTCGATGCTGGGCTGGTGGATGGTCACCATGACGGTGCGACGCGAGTCTGCCACGCTGCGCACCGCCCGCATCACGATCGCGGCCGCGCGCGCGTCAAGGCCCGACGTCGGCTCGTCCATGAACACGACCGATGGGTTGGCCACCAGCTCGACCGCGATCGACAGGCGCTTGCGCTGCTCGCCGGAGATGCCGCCGCCGCCGGGGATGCCGACGACGCGCCCAGCCAGGGCGTCGAGCTCGACCATCTCGAGCGTGCTCTGCACGATCTCTCTCACGATCTCCAGCGGAGTCGATCCAGGGAGACGCATGCGGGCCGAAAACACGAGCGACTCGTAGACCGTCACGGCGGCGCTGTGCACGTCGCTCTGCTCGACGTAGCCCACAACGCGCGACCACGTGTCCTGCACCTTGGGGTGGCCGTTGACGAGGATCTCGCCGCGCGTGGTGCCGACCGTCTTGCGGCCGCACACGACGTCCATGAGCGTCGTCTTGCCGGCGCCGGAGCCGCCCATGAGCGCCACGAGGTGCTTGGGCTCGGAGTAAAAGTTGATGTTGTACAGCAGCTGCAGCTTGCCCACCAGCTCGGGCTCGCTCGATTCCTTGACGACGCCTGGGTGTGTGCCCTTGGAAGGGTCGGGCACGTAGTAGCACAGCTCGCGGCAGACCAGCGCGATGGGCTGAAATCCCAGGTCGCGCGCCTCCGCCTCTCCATCGGGTTTGCCGCCAGCCAGGTAGGGCGAGTCGTCGTACAAGGACGTGCGGTGCACCGCATCTTGGGCGCGCCCCGCCGCCTCGGGGTCGTGCGCCGAGGCGAGCGGCGGAGCGTCGAGTCGCCCCAGAGACTGCGATCCCTCGCTGCGGGCCGGCTTGCTCGAGGGTCGCGCCAAAGAGACGCTCTTGATGCTGGCGGCGGTGCTCTTGTGGAGCGAGCCGCGGTCGACCAGATCCCTGTCGTCGCTCCCGCGCTCGACGCCCTCCACGCCGCCGAACTTTCCGGCGGGCTTCGGGAGCGTGGCATCGTCCACGTTACGGAGCGCGTCGCGCTCGAGGCTCTCGTCGAGGGTCCAGCCGTCGAGGTGGGCGGGCTGCTCCGGCGGAAGTAGGGGAGAGGGAGCCGGGGCGGGGATCCAACGCAGCACCGCGGCGCCGAGGCCCGCGTACACGAACAGGAGTCCCCAACAGACCCCGATCGACGCGTAGACGTACGACATGTCGACCTCGAAGCCAAAGCTCTCGAGCACAAAATCGCCGAGTCGCTGGTCCGTCCCGGGAACCGGGATGTCCCAGGACGAGGACATAAACTCGTTGATGCACAGGGCGCGAACGGGCCAGGCGATTGGCGACATCCAGAAGATCCACACGACGTAGCCGCGCATGTTGGGCCTGGGGATCATAAAGCCGTTGAGCGAGACGAGGAAAACGAGGATGAGCATGCCGGAGCATTGCGCGATGATCATGCTCGCCGAGGCAAAGGCGATCGTGCGAAACATGGCCCCGAGGGCGTTCGAGGCCGACCAGGCGACGACGAGGTAGGTAAAGTAGCGGCCGGGCGAGGCTGCAAGCCCGACCATCCAGTAGACGATCAAGCTAAAGGTCACGGCCTCGATGGTCGAGTAGGGGATCTGCGAGATGGCGAGCGCCAGCGAGTAGGCCGCAGGCGGAAAGAGGCCCGCGGCGCGCTGCTTGAAGAAGACGTCGCGCGTCGCAAAGACGATGGCCACCTGCGGAAAGTTCATGAACGCCAGAAACATGGCCGTGATCGTGCACACGGCCGCGAACGAGCGCCACGTCTCGTAGCTGGGCTCGAGGTTGACGAAGAGCGAGCCGACGAGCAGGGCCACGATCGTCGCCTGCGTGCAGCGGAAGAAGAAGATGAACTTGCCGCGCAAAAAGGTCAAGAGGATCTGACGCTCGAGAACGAGCTTGGTCAGCGCGACGCCGCTGCGGGCGTACTTGCGATCGTGCCGAGGCGGCTCCAGCGCCTCTCCGACAGCACCGGATTCGAGCTTCTCGAGGGTCGGGCGCCCCCAGTCGGGCGAGGACCAGAAGGCGTCCGAGATCTTCTCCGCGGAGACGAGCAGCGATCGCGGCGGGTGTGTGAGCAGGTGGTGCGGCTCCTGGACGATAGGGTCAACGCCGCACGACGCGAGGAGCTCTCGCGTCGCGTAGGCCGCCTGGCCCGCGGGCGTGGTCACCTCGATCAGAAAGGCACCTGGGTCCTTGCGCGGCGGGCACGCAAAGCCCTGGGAGGCGAAGAAATCCATCACGCGGCCAATCGGGCCGTGGTACAGCACGCGTCCGTCCGTCAGCAGAATCAGGTCGTCGAAGAGCTCCATGACCTCTGGTGCCGGCTGCAGCAGCAGCAGCAGCGTCGTCATGTG
Source organism: Prototheca ciferrii (assembly GCA_003613005.1). Lineage (NCBI taxonomy): Eukaryota > Viridiplantae > Chlorophyta > Trebouxiophyceae > Chlorellales > Chlorellaceae > Prototheca > Prototheca ciferrii. Next base: position 6,155 of record PEIA01001534.1, read on the forward strand.
CAGCTGGTGCGTGGCTTCCTTGAGGTAGCGCACGACGCTGTAGGTGGTGGCCGAGTCGAGGCCGGTGGAGACCTCGTCTCCAAACACGACCATGTGCGGGCTTGAGAGCACCTCGGCGGTCGAGACGCGGCGGCGCTCGCCCCCGGAGATGCCTCGCATCATCTGGTTGCCGACGACGGTGTGCGCTGTGTGCGTGAGGCCCATGACGTCCATGACGCTGTAGGGCAAGAGCTTGGCAGCCATGGCGATGAGCACGAGGCGCACGAATCTGCGCTGAACGGGCACGCTCGACCCGGGGAGCGGAGCCGGAGCGCCCTTGGCGCCCGTTGCCGGCATTGGAGACGAGCCGTTGGTGCTGGAGACCGGCTGTTTCAAGGCGCCGTCGCTGCCGATGCCTGTGTCGGCCGCGACGTCGATCTCGACCTTGTCGCGCTCGAGCTGTTCTTCGAGACGCAAAAATCGCTCCATGGTCTTCTTCTCGTCGCGCGGGTCGGTGAGACAGGCGTGCACAAACTCGAGCGTCTCGATGACCTGCAAGTTTGGAATGTGCTGGTCTCGCTGGCCAACGTAGCCGATGAGGCGCTTGGGATTGACTTCGTCGTCCTGGAGGCCGTTGTAGGTAATCTCGCCGTCGACACGAATCTGCCGCGTCGTCTCGAGGCTGCCGGAGAGCGCCTGCATGAACACAGACTTGCCCGAGCCCGGAGGCCCCAGGAGCAGCGTCATGCGGCCCGGCTCGAGCACGCCGCTTGTGGGCTTGAGCACCTGCAGCGGTTTTTTGGCGGCCCGCGTGCGGAGCGTGAGGAAGCGCAGAACCCCGAGGATGCCGTTGATCAACGACGGGTTGGCCTCGGCGCTCGGAGCCGCCTGCACGACTACCGACAGGTCGCGGTACGCGACGCGCACTGGCGTGCGCTCATCGCCGGCGAGCCTGTTGGCGCTCGCAAACCGGCCGCTGACCGAGTCTAGCTCGCTCGAGGCCATGAGTAATCTTGAAATTTCGAGCTTTTCAAATCTGTGGAATGAGCGGACCGAGGAGAGGAGAGGAGAGGAGAGGAGGTGGAGGGGTGGGGCGGAGGGGGAAGGGAACGGTGACGAGGGTCGATTGGAGGGCAAGACGCGCGGCGACCCCGCCTTCCCCCCTGGACGTTGGTCCCGCGTCGTGCCACGTGCTCGCCCTCGTGATTCCCCGCGCCGGCCGCGGGGCGCGCGGTTCCCAAACGCACTCGGTGAGAGTCGATTCTTTCACGGGCATCGAGACTCGCGTTGTGGTTCCATCTTGAAGCGTCTGGATAGGAAAGATCCGGTCGAAAACCTCGTCCACATCGATTTCGGGCCTCTCGGTCTTTTCGGGGAGGGGGGACCCGAGGTTTTTGTCGGCCGCGCCCCCCTTTCGGGCAGGAAGCAGCCCCATGGCGACTCTCGACGAAACACAAGAGCCGATGGGCGTTTCGGTCGCCGACAGCGCAGCGTCGGGACCCGAAGAATTTGTGCGCGTGCTCGTCACGCGCGACCCCGCGCGGGGGGCGCGTTTTCCAGCGTCTCTCCTGGTCGCTCTGAACAGACCCGACCCGAAGCGGTCGGTGTTCTTGCAATAGATGTTCAAGCGCAATTCCGGCGGAACGCTCCGGCGCTGAGCGACCGCGATGCCTTTGTTGCGGTTCCGAAGGCTTCGCACGCGAGTAAGACACGAACGTTACGGTCGGATCACGTCAGCCCAACTTTCCGTCCCGCCGGTCTGCAGGCTGACAGGAACCGCATATCGCAAAGAATGCGACTCTGACGATCGGACGCTCCAACCAGCCTTAATTCGAACACTGGAGCACGATGACGGATGAGCGCCTCGAGTGGGTGTCTAGCTTCTGCCCGTCGCGCCGCGCGCCGGGGATTCCCGCGCAAAATGGCAATGGGCGCCGGACCGGTTCCGAAGAACGCACGACCTCGAGTTACACGCGTCCTTCAAGTTTCCTCGACGCGTTTTGTGTACCGTTTTTTTTTCTTTTCCGCGGTCCGCCAGTGCGAGTTCGTGCTCTGTTTGCGAGCGAGGGCGAGGCCGCCACGAGCGCCACCGAGGCGCAGCTGCTGGAGTTCGGCGTGTGTGGGGCGCAGGCGAGGTTTACTGGAGGGCCCGCCACGAGGTCGCGTACATCGAGGGGCCCTCCGCGACCGCCCGCTCTCCGCGATCCACCGGCGGTGCACGGTCGCTCCCTATGCACACCCGCAGCCTTGCTCTGCCGACGCCTGGGCGTCCAATGCACTCCCATCGCCGTTGCCGCTGCGGCGGGACGGCAGCCGTCTGTCCTTGGCCGGGTCGAGCGCGAGGGTCGAAGCCCTTTCGGGAGCTGACGCGGTCGCCAGCGCGGGCCCGCTCGGCCGGGCATCCGAACGGACGCGATTTCGCGGTCTCGCGGCGGCATGGGAGAGCTCAGTTTCCCGGCTCTCGATGCGCGCACGGAACGGACGCGAGAGATAGGATGCACGTCGTTGTCGTGGGATGCCGAGTTCGCTGACCCTCGCCCACCTCGAAACGCGGTGCTCGCTGAGGCCGTGCGGAGGTTCGCTACCGCCCCGCGGCCCTGCATTTCCTCCGCCTTCCCTTTTCGTCCGCCCGCGCGTTGTGTCTCGGGCGAGCGGATTTCGATCGTGACGCCATTCGTTTGTCGCGGCGCTTTGTTGGTATTTGAAGCCTTTGTTGGTATTTTGAAGGCGCCGCCGTGGGCGCCTGGGGTGCGCGTGGAGTGGGTTGTCCCTCCCCAGAGAGGGTGGAGGTGATTTCGGCCATCCGACGCCGACGTCGACGCAGGTCGTTTGCCGCCCGTTTTTCGCGGCATTTATTGCCTTTCTACGAACGCACGCCGCGTTCCACAGCTTGCCCGACGCGGCTGGTCGGTGGGTGCACGTGGACCTCCCGGGACCGCTGGCGGTCTGTGGATCCCCGAAACGAGGCGATTCGTCGCGGAAAGGTCGAATGCCATCTTCCTGGTGACCTGCGATCGCCAGAAGGTCACAGGAACACCGATGCGTGCTCCGAGCGCGCGCCGCGCCCGCAGAGGAATGCCCGGGAGCTGGAACTGCATCGGGGGCGCGGAGGCCGGTGGGCGCCACGCCGCGCCTCGCCCGAGGCGCGGCGCGCATGGAAGATGGGTGCGCGGGATTTGCACAGTGAAGGGGAGATGAAATGGTTCGGATGCGCGAGAGACTGCGCCAATGCCGGAGATCGACGGCGAGAAATCTGTCGCCCGAGGCGGTTTCGCCAATGCCACGTCGAGGTCGGCTGGGGTGGCGTCTCGATCCAGCTGCGTCGAGTGCGTCGGCGAGGTCGTTCTCCTTGCCTTTGATGTACTCGAACGCGACGCAGTGCCGACTGAGTCTGTCGGCCCAGCGTTGGTCTCGTGCGCTCATGTTCTCGCGTCGGTGTCACCCGAGCAGCGCTTGGCGATCGGTGCTGACGGTGACCGGGGTTGCGCCTGTGTAGAGGACCAGCGATGTGAGGCACAGCAGTGCCCCGTAGAGTTCTCGGTCCGTCGCGCAGTAGCTGCATTGCGCCGGGTTGAACGTGTGGCTGCAAAGGGCGATGGGAACTTATTTGCTCTCGTGCATCTGCACCAGGGCGCCTCCGGCGGCAACGTCGCTGGCGTCCGAGTAGAGGAGTAACGGCTTCGAGTAGTCCGGGGCCTTGAGGGCCGCGCAGCGGCGAATGTTGCCGATCAGCGTGTCCAGAGCACGAAAAGCTTCAGGCGACCACGTAAAGGGGACTCCGTTCATCGCGAGCCGCCGGAGGGGCTCAATCGTGTCGTCGAATCGCGGGATCCAGGAGCGCGCGTGGTTGGCGGCGCCGAGAATCGTGCGCGCGTCGCGCATCGACTGCGGGGGACTCTACGCGCGGAGCTTGTCCGCCAGGGCGGTCGACCGGCGAGTGCCGTCAACAGAGATCGTCACGCCGAGAAACTTGAGGCTGCGGTGGTACAGACCGCACTCGTCCCGGTTGACGTGCAGCCTCGCCGCGTCGAGGTGCATGAACACCTCCTGGAGGTCGCGGTGGTGCTCGTTGAGCGACGTGCTGGCGACAAGGATGTCGTCCATGTACACGAAGGCGTTGCAGGACAAAAAAAGGCCAGGGCCTTGCGTAGAGTGCGTGTGAACAGTGCTGGGCTGCATCGGATCCCGAGGGGGAGGCATTGGAGCCGTGGGTGGCCTGCAAGCTCGGCACGCCGACTCGGTGTACAAGCGGGACGAGTGACGGCTTGGCCATCTCCTTTCGTGCGCTTGTGCGGTTGACCAGACGTCCTCGCGGGCAAAGGCAGCCAAATCGAATGCACCACATGCGACGACAACCGCGCGGGCGAACGCGCGCAAGTGACGGCCTTCCGAGCCCCTTCGCCGAGGTCTTGCCGCCTCACAGCCCTATGGACCGTCGACGGGGCTCTTCCGCATCACCTCCACCCCCTCCCCTCCTCCCCCGTGCCGCGAGCGCTCGCGACCACCCCTGCCACGCGCGAGGCGCGTCGGGGGTTTTGGCCCTGCCGAGCCGGTTCTCTGTCGGTCCAAATCACGAGGGTAAGGCCCGATACGTCTTCGTCGCGTCCATCGGCGGATGGCCGGTTCTTCTTCTCATTATCGACCGTGTGATATGCGTTTCATGTCTCCCGCTGTGCTCTGGCATGCATCTGTCGTTACGCATGGGTAGGAAGGCGCCCCGGGAGCCGCGGGAGCCGCCCGCCCCGCCGGACGTTGACGAGCTCTTCGAGAGGCTCTTCGCGCGCGGTGAGCAAAACTTGCGGCAGCGCCGTCGGCTCAAACTAAGCAGGTGCGGCGCGCGTGGTGCTTGAGCAGCCTCTCAAAGGGCTCGTCTACGTCCGGAGGGGCGCGCCGCGCGGCGCGCCCGTTCCTTGGGCGTCGTTCCGCTGTCTCGGACGGGCCCGGCGTCCCAGCGTTGGCCGCGGGGCCGCGACAAGCTCGGGAGTGTTATCGGGGGCGAGGGCACCGCGTGGCCGCCGCGATCATCGGGCGCCTCCACGGGCGGCCCCAGACGGCCCTTTTTAGAGCTGCTAGAGCGCACAGGCGCAGCCTAGTGGCCCTAGCGAGGAAAGAACAGTTCCAGCTGGTGCCTTTCCCCACCCCGGAAAGGGCGCAGAGCGCTGGGCGCCTCTCCCCGTGGCACCCGAGTGGGGCGGCATCGCTTCGTCTGCGTCCTCACCACCTTTCCCGCCGTTGCTTTCGTCTCTGCTCCGCAGCGAGGAAAAGGCCGCGCTCGCGCACGAGTTTGTCAGCCGCGATGCCGCTGCTGGCGGCGCCCTGGAGGAGGCTTCGCTGTACGCCAAGCTTGCGGCCGCGTTCGGCGAGGCCTCGATAACCCCGGGGGCAATCCGCGTCGAGTATTGCGATTTATTGGTGAACGTCCAGGCCGCTCCGGGCGTCTCGACCAACCCCTCCCTCGCGCAAGGAGTGTTGGACGCTCTGCGCTGGATCTCCGGGCGCACGCATGCCAACAAAAAGCCGCTGCGCGTCCTGGGTCCGATCAGCGGCGCGATCGAGCCGGGGCGTCTGACCCTACTTCTGGGTCCCCCAGGATCCGGAAAGTCTCTCTTCCTGCGTGCCTTGGCGGGCAGGCTCAGATGCCCGCACAGCGATCGCGTCGGCTCCTTGTCGTCGTCAAGCGACGGCATTGCTAAAGCCACCGACCACGACGGCGGCGTCCCTCCGCGCTCCGGTTCCCCGAGTCGGCTTTCGAAGCCCCACCTGCGGGCATTTTCGCGCGACGTTGACGTTTCGGGCGCGATCGCCTACAACGGCGTCGACCAACGCGACACAAACCCCAGGCGCCTCGTCAGCCTCATCTGCCAAGACTTTCCGCTGTTGCCGAACTTTCCGGTGCAGGAGACCTTGCAGTTTTCTTTCGATTGTCTCACCGATGATTCGGCGATAGATGCGGGCATCCAACGTCTTCTCGAGCTCGAATCGCAGTGCGACGGCGGAGGGAACGGAGAAGAGGACGGCAAAGGCCAAACTCGGGACGTGGAGGCAAACGAACCCACGAGAGCCGAGGAGGTCGTCCTCGCGGAACCCAGCGCGGAGACGCGTGCCCAAGGCCCCCTCTATGCTCCGGACGAAGCGACTTGGGAACGTGGTGACGAGCATCAGCCCCCCCACGAGGGTTGCGTTGCTCGCTCGAATGCGTCTCGCTCTGCTCCTTTCCCTGCCCCTTCCCGCGATGGGCCTCGCTCGGCCCTCTTTCCCTCTCGCACCGGCGTTCTGCATTCCGACCCTTCCCCTGCCCCTTTCAGTGCGTCGTCTTCTGCGCCCGCCTGCGCCTCTTCCGAGCCCTCTCCGCCCGAAGGCCGCCGCTTGTCGCGACGATTTCTGCGCCTGCTGCTCATCGCGCAGGCGTGCGGGCTGCTCCCCTTCGAGGTCATGGAGGAGCTCGGGCTGGCGCACGCGCGGCACGTGGCGGTGGGCAACGCCATGACGCGCGGGGTCTCTGGCGGCGAACGGAGGCGCGTAGCTGCTGCAGAGGCGCTCGTGGGGCCTCAGATGGTCGTGTTGGGTGACGAAATCTCGACGGGCCTCGACTCGGCCACCACCTACAGCATCGTGCGATATCTGAAAGAAGCCACCGCGCATTTGCACCGCACCACGCTGCTTCTGCTGCTTCAGCCCGCGCCAGAGGTGATCGAGCTCTTCGACGACCTCATTTTGCTCACGGACGGGCACGTGCTCTACCACGGTCCCGTGGGCGAGGCGTTGCCGTTCTTTGCCTCGCAAGGGTTCGTGTGTCCGCCTCGGAAAGACCCTGGCTCGTTCTTCATGGAGATCGGCTCCCCTGCGGGCCAGTACGCCTACGCCACGCACGAGCTGCTCCTCTCGCGCGGCGTCGATCCAGCCGTTCAGGACCCACAGGCGCTCATCACAAAGCCGCCCAAGACCCTCTTGGTGACTCCCAAGGAGCTTTCCGACGCGTTCTGGGGCTCGCCCGGGCTAGGCACAGCCATGCTGGCTTCGCTTGGTCGAAAAGGGGGCGATGACGCGACGCGCGCGCCTTCCCCCGCCCCTGGGGCTGCTGAAGCCCCCCTCGCGTCTTCGCTGCCGCCGCCGAGCGCCAAGTACGCCAAGCCGGTGCTCAAGCTCTACGGCCTGGTGTTCAAGCGTCAGTTCGACCTCACGTTCGTGCGCAGTCGAGCCTTCTTCCTGCTCCGCGCTGTGCAGTCTGGCATCGTCGGTCTCGTGGTCGGCTCTCTGTTCGTCAACATCACGCCAGGCTCGGAGACGTGGCGCAACGCCGCGGCGGTTTCGGTCGTGACGGTCCTCTTCCTCGGATTCATGTCGATGCCCCAGCTCGCGCTCGTTCTTTCGACCCGCCCGGTCTTCCTCGCGCAGCGCGACGCCGGCGTCATTCCTCCGGCGAGCTATTCGTTCGCGCTCGCGGCGGCCCAGGTGGCGCCCTCAACGGTCGAGGCGGTCATCTTCGGCTGCCTCGTCTACTGGATGGTGGGGTTTTATCCGTCTGCTTCCCACTTCGTGACCTACCTCGTGGTCACCTGGTCGGCCTCGAACGCGCTCGCCGCGCTCTTCCGCCTCATTGCGTTCTTCGCCCCCAACGACATCTTTGCGAGCTGCATGTCGTCGCTCACGCTGCTTACGCTCGTGAGCCTCAACGGGTTTTCGCTCGTGCGCCAGGGAATGCGAGGTTACGTCATCTGGATCTACTATCTTTCCCCGATCGCCTGGGCTGTCCGCGCGCTGGCGATCAACGAGCTCACCAGTCCGCAATGGGACATTCACGTGCCTCTTTTGCCAGGCACCAGTCTCGGTACGTTTGCGCTCGAGAGCTTTGGCATGGGCACAGACCGAGCCTACGTGTACGCGTCGATCGGTGTCAACTGGGGGCTCTTTTCGGTCTACACGCTCGCAGGGGCCGTAGCGCTCGCGCTCATCAAGGCGCCCACGCCTCGAGCCGTCCTCCCCGAAGGCGACGGTTCCGAAGCCACCTCGAGCGGCGCAGAGTGCGACGCATCGCTCGAGCACGCCGCGCTGGCGACCGTGGCTCAGCGAGCGCACATCACGCATCGCGAGTTTGCCGATCTCGAGCGCGGCGCCCCACCCCCGGCATGCTCGTCGGACGAGAGGACACTGCCCGCCCCGGGGAGCGACGACGCCGTTGAGGGCTGCGAGCGAGCGATCGGCAAAATTTCCGGCAGCACCGACACTTTTGACGCGATTCGTATGCCCGAGACGCCCAGCGCCGCTTTCCACGACCCATCCAGACACGTGGCCTCTGCAGACCGTGCTGGATCCCCCGCCCTGGTCGCTACTGCAAACCGCTCCAACTCACCCCCGGTTGCTGTTGCAAACCGCCGCGGGTCTCCCGCTCCGATCGCGGTCTCGAACCGGTCTCGATCTCCTGTGCCGGACATACGAGGTCGCCTCGCTGCGTCGGACGCCTTTACGTCGCAGATCGCGGTTCGCGGGCCATCGCCTGCTTGCCGCGGCCCTTCTTCTGCGCCTCCACTCGAGAGGCCCAGCCTCGGTCGCGCCTCGCTCTACTCGCGCAGCGAGGCCAACGGAGGTGCCGTCTCGTCCGCCATCCCGTTCGCTCCCATCACGCTCGTTTGCCGCGATCTGTGCTACTACGTCAAAGACCCCTCCGGGGGCACGAACCCAGGCGTGGTGCGCGAGTCCTCGGACGCGGCGCTGTGCGGCAAGCTGCAGCTGCTGCACGACGTCAGCTTTTTCGCGCAGCCCGGTGAGCTCATGGCGCTCATGGGCGGCTCTGGCGCCGGCAAGACGACGCTCATGGACGTCGTGTGCGGCCGCAAGACGGTCGGCACCACGCGCGGCGAGATCCTCGTCAACGGCCACCCCAAGGTGCAGGACACGTGGTCCCGCGTCGTGGGCTACGTCGAGCAGAGCGACGTGCACAGCGCGCGCGTTACGGTCTACGAGTCTCTGCTCTTCTCCGCACGTTTACGCCTGCCTTCCAAGGTGTCGCTCGCCAAGGTCAAGGAGATTGTCGACACGACGCTCGAGATGGTCGAGCTCGACGCCCACGCCGGCCGCGTCGTGGGTGAGGCTGGCGGCAACGGCCTGTCTATCGAGCAGCGCAAGCGCCTGTCGATCGCGGTCGAGCTGGTGGCCAACCCTTCGGTCGTGTTCATGGACGAGCCCACGTCTGGTTTGGACGCGCGCGCGGCCACCATCGTCATGCGCGCAGTGCGCAACGTGGCAGACTCCAACCGCACCGTCATGGTGACCATCCACCAGCCCAGCATCGAGCTGTTCGAGGCGTTCGACACGATCGTGCTCATGCACAAGGGCGGTCGTTTGGCGTACTTTGGCGAGCTTGGCGTCGAGTCGTCCAAGCTCGTTGAGTACCTCGAGGGCTACGGCGCGGAGAAGATGCGTTCTGGGCACAACCCTGCGACGTGGATGCTCGAGGTGACGGGCGGGTCGATGAGCACGACGTTCAAGGCGACCGACCTCGACTTTCCGCAGATCTACTTGGATTCGGAGCTGTTTGCGCTCAACCGCGAAAAGGGCGAGTTTCTGGCCACCCACGGCGCCCAGGAGCACGAGCCGCTCACGCTCGCGGGGCGCTACGCGTCGTCGTACTGGACGCAGTCGCTGTACATCCTGCGCCGCTACACGCAGATCTACTGGCACAGCCCGCACTACGTGCTGGTGCGTAACGTGCTGTCCCTGATCATCGCGGTGGGCTGCGGCGTCATCTTCCTGCGCCGCGGCCACGTTGAGCCCGGCGCGTTCCTCAACTTTGCCAACGTCCAGGCCGTGGTGGGCATCACATTCGCGACCACCATCTTCCTCGGCATGATCAACCTCTTCTCGATCCAGCCAATGATGCAAGACGAGCGGCTCGTCTTCTACCGCGAGCGCGCCGCCAGCTACTACAGCCCGGGGCCCTACTCGCTTGCCATTGCCATCGTCGAGCTGCCCTGGCTCGTGCTCCAGACCTTTATCGTCTCCATCCCGCTCTACCTGCTGATGGACTTTGAAAAGGTCTGGTGGAAGTTTTGGTACTACACGCTCATGATGTTCCTCACCCTCATGCTCTACACGTTCTTCGGGCAGCTCGCCGTGCTGCTCACACCGACGCCTGCCATCACGCAGCTCGCCGGCGTCTTCTTCAACCAGATGCTCGCGACCTTTAACGGCTTCTTGATCCCCTACCCGCAGATCGGACGAGGCTGGAAGTGGGCCAACAGGGCCACGCCCACCACCTGGATGCTCTACGGCGTCTCAGCCTCGCAGCTTTCGCACCTCCAAAACCCCATGATCTCCACCTCGGGCACCATTATGACGGTGGAGCAGTTTATGGAGTCGTTCTTCGACTTCCACTACAACTTTATCTGGTGGTGCCCGCTCATCCTCTTCGCGTACTGCATCTTCTTCCGGATCGTCGCCGCCGTCGCCCTCAAGTACGTCTCCTTCCTCAGGAGATGAGCCAACGCTCGGCCGTCGGACGTCGACGGCCGAGGAGCGGCGGACGCACCAAGAGCCCACGAACATCCCATACCACCCCCACCCCGCGCTTGCTCGAGCGCCGAATCCTTGCCCCCTAAAACGCACGCCGAAGTGGTCTCTATTTCCCACGCTCTAGTTCGTTCTTGCTCTTCTTCTCCATCGCATTTCGTTCTCGTCGTCGCCGCGCCGCCACCGCGGGCGGCTGTCCGGCCCCGTCCCGCAGCGACGGCTTGTGCGCGCCTCTGTCGTCGCAGAGCACGCAGAAGCGCGTCGCCTCCCATCTCTCGCCGCTGCGTTGACAAAACGCTCGCGCACATGCTCGCTTTCTTTGTTTTACTCTGCAATTCTTTGACACCCCGCGCTCTCGCGACATCCCGCCCCGAAGATGCCTTCGCCTCTGTCTCCTCCCCTCTCCCGAGCTACGCCCCAAAGACCCCCCCCC
>PEIA01001545.1:0-17023 GCA_003613005.1 Prototheca ciferrii
CCCGCCGAAACGCCCCGGAGGAAACGAGGATGGGGACGGGGAGGAACGAGACGCGGCTCGAATCGACGACTCCCTCTCCTCCCCGCTGGAGCCCGGTCGGCGCGATGAGCACGACGTGAGCTCCTTTCCACGCTCTTCTTGCCCCTCCCTTCTCTCCTCTCCGCTGCGTTCCCCGCCTACCGCCCTCCCGCTCTCGCCGCCCTTTTCCCCGCTCGCCACCCTCCCGCTCTCGCCGCCCTTTTCCCCGCCGGACTCGCCGCGATCGCCCCAAGCCGGGTGCCCCGGGCCTGGTGCGCCCTCGTCGCCGCCGCCGCCGCCGCCGCCGCCCTCCTCGTCGTCCTCCCCCTCCCCCTCCTCGGCCTCCTGCTCGGCCTTGATCCTCGCGGCGCGGGCCTCCTGGTACTCGCGCTCGAGCTCGCGGAAAAAGGACGGGGTGACGTAGTCGCACTCCATGCGCACCATGGTGTCGGCGACCGAGTGCGCCTCGGTCTTCCAGTCTTCGAGGGCCTTGCCCGCGGCGATGACGACGGCGTTCTCAAAGCCCTTGAGGCGCATAAACTCCATCCCCTTGGGCGCCCCGAAGACGCCGTGCTCGGTGAGCACCGCGCGGCGCGCGGCCTCGCGCACCGTGGCCGAGAGCACCTGGTGGATGTCGTCGACAAAGCGATGCACGTGCGCCTCGGTGAGCTTCATGGCCTCTTGCACGAGACGGCGCAGACCCTTCTCGGGACTGACCAAGTGGGGCTGGTACCCGTCCGCCTCGCGGCAGACCTCGCGCGTGTAGTTGCGGTTGAAGCGCTTCTCGATTGGAATGCCCTTGAGCGTCTGCGGAAGCAAACCCTCGACCACACCGCGAATCTTGAACGACGTATCCGCCTCCTGCAGCATCATCGAGTAAGCGCGCTCAAAACCACGGCAGTGGCGAAACACATCGTTCATGCCCTTGCTCGGCTCGCCGAGCACCGACAGCTCGCGCTCGACCGCCACGCGGCGGTCGGCCAGCCGAGAGGCCAGCTGCAAAGGACGGAGGAAAAGGGGGAAAGACACAGAAAGGAAACAGGTAAGACGACCACGAAGAAATGACGGAGGAATGAAAAAAAAAAGAGGAAGGAACAAAGAGGAAAGGCGATCGCGCGCGCAAAAGCAAGGCCAGATCTCTTCATAGCACCAAAGTAGACAAGATCGGGTGGAAAAAAGCCCCTCGGGGATGGGGGGACAGCAAAATGCAAGCGACCGCCAACTTGCCCTCTCAGTCCCAACGAAAAGGCATCGAGACGGTAGAGGCAAACGTCGCGTGCGAACGCAAGCCGCCCTTGCGACCCCCCGCGACACAACGTCCGCAGCTCTCCGCCGCCTCCACCAAGAGGGCGCTCGCCAGCGGCGGGCGTCAGTTCCGGACGCGCTTCGACCCACCCGGCCGCGCGGAACGCCTGGAGGCGGGCGCCGCGGCACGAGCCGGCCGGCAAGGGGGCGCGTCCTCCCCCGCCCTCCCCCTCCCCCTCCCCCTCCCAACTCCAGACCCGTCAGCGGGTGAAAACGCGCGCCGGGAGCACAGGCCCGAGCGACCAACGCCCCCCGCCTCTCCCCCGACTCCCCCCCCCTCGGCCCCTCCCCCACTCCGCGCTCCCTCCCCTCGCTCCTCCACACGCGCTCTCGGCCCCGCCGGGTCCGTGCGAGCGATGTGACGGTGATCTCACGTTGCGCTACCGCTAACGCTGTCGCGTCGAGCACGAGGATCCGCGGCGGTTGCGAGCGGGCGAACAGACGAGCGGCCGCGCGGGGCCGCGGACTGGCGAACGACCCGTACGCGACCCACCACCCGCCGGACTGACGCGGCCAACGTGTGCGGACCACGATCGTCGCAAGGTCCCGCGCGCGCACCTCCTGCAGGTGCTTGGCATCGACGCGAACCACCTGATCCATGATCACCGAGGCCCGAGGCCGGCCAACGTCCCGTGGGGCGTCGGACGACGAGAGCTGGCCAGAGAGATCCCCGGTTCCCCGGCGAACGCGCAGGGGCTTGAGCGCGCCCCGATCACCGCCGCTCGCGAGGAAAACGCGCAGGCCGGCACACACGACGCCGTGCGGATCGCGCAAGCCGATGGTCGCAGGGCCCCGGTCGAGAGGAGAGGCGAGAGGGTGGCGCCTCGGCCGCCCGCCCTCCTCGCGCGCTCCCGCTCCCGCGCCAGGGCGCTCGATCGGGCGCGTCCTCCACCTCTGCCGCGGAGTCTTGTGAGCGAGGCGGCCCGCCTTGCGCGCCTCTCTGTCGCGAAACCGCGACAAGATGGGGCTCCACGACGTCTTGGGGCCAAGCCTCTTGGCAGGAGGACCGCTGATCGTCGTTCTTTTGGCCCTCCTCGCAACGCGACCGCTTCTCGTGCTGATCGCATGGGCGAGGCGCGTCAGCGAGCGCGGCGGGTGGGCGAGGGGGGAGAAGGCGGGTGGGGGTGCGAAGGGGCAGGCGAGAGACCGGTGGGGCCGGCGGGGGACCGAGGGAGCGGAGAGGTCGGTGGTCGAGGGGGATGGGGGCGGGCGGCGAAGGAACGTCTTGGTCTCGGCCCTCGTCCCGACCCACTTGCCCGTCCGGCTGCGGTGCTGTCCGGACGCGGCCTCTCTTGTGCGCCCACACCCGACGCCTCTCACCGTCGCCTCCCCCTCCCCCCCCCCCCATCGATGCAGCGCATTTTACTGGCTCACGATCCTGCTCCTCTCAGGAGCGTTCCTGAAACGTACGACGCGGGCGTAAAAAGGAAGGGGAAGAGGCGAGACGTCAGCTTTGGAATTGCAGGGTCCAGGGGGGGTGAAGGAGGGAGGGGAGAGGAGAGAAGAGAGAAGAGGGGGAGGCCACATGCGGAGAGAATGAAAGAGGGCCGTGCGTGCGCGGAACGTTCTTCGAGCCGTGCATTGCGTTTGGCGAGATGCGCGACCTCGCCTGCACGTGCCTGCCGCTCGCCGTCCTGCCACGGTGCATCTGTTCGTTTGCTGATCGTGCCTTTCTGCCCGTACCATTCTGGTTTCTTTTTCGCAGCCTTTTCCCCCCTGTCCGGCGCGCCGCTGGCTTTGGCGGCGGCGCTCAGCGCGCTGGTGCTGGTACAGGATGTCGCTCGCTGGGCTCTGGTCCGCGGACTCGAGGTGCTCTGCCGCGGCCTGCGCGGCTACGCGCGGCGGGCCTCGCAGGCACGTCCCTTGCATCCGATGCTGTTTGCGCGGCGCCAGGAGCTCGCCGTCGCGCTCGCCGCCGGCCTCGCGCACGCTGCCGTCCACGCCGTTTTCTTCTCGCTCGCGTGGGTGCCCCTCGGGTTCGACGCCGGGACGCTCTACCTGCGTCGCTGCCATGCCGCCAGCTACTTTACGCTCAACGCGGCCAACGCGGCCGCGTTCTCGCTCGTCCTCCCGGCCGCCGACGTGCTCGCCTTTCTCGCCGGCAGCTGGACACCGCTACCGCTCTGCCTGCACGCCGGCGCCGCAGCCTTGGTGCGTGCAGACGCGCGGAGCAGTAGAGGTGGGGACGCCGCGGCACGATCGCGTCCGCGCTTGAGCTTTTCGCCAAGCCCCGGCTTTGTCCGGCCCTCCGCTTTCCCGCGCAGTGGGGTCGGTGGGGTCTTGCGAACTCGCGTTCTTTTCTTCCCGTGCTCATCCTTGGTTCTGTGGCGTTTTTCCCGCGCTTTCCCCCTTTGCAGACGCTGTTGACCGCCGCTCCAGAGGGCTGCATCGTCGAGATGCCCCTCCTTGCCGTCTATAGCTTGGGTTGCGCTGGCCTCGCCGTTCACCGCGCCCTCGCCGACGTGCGGCGCGTCGCGAACTGAGAAATCAAGTTTCGAAGCGACCGCTTGACCCGCGCTCTTCTCCATCCAACCATTTCATCGAGACGCTCCGGTCCCCTGGCATCGCATGCAGGGTGAGAGGGGGGGAGAGTTGCAACTGGAGGGCTGTCGAAATGCCTCTTTCATCTCTCGTCCCTCTCGCTATCGCTATCGTAGCACTCAAATGTTGCATCTCTAATTACCCTTCTCTTAACGTCCACCTGTTACCTCTCTCTCATTCTCATTCCCTTGGCGTTCGTCTTTTGCCCACCCCCTCTTCTTCTCACGACTTGGATTCTCTTCACTCCAACTGGCCCTTCTCTGCCTTTTGCTTTGCTTCCACCACTAGCGGTCCCCCTCGCCATCGGCCATTTCGTTTACCCCAACACCATCCGCTCCACCAATGGCATGCTCATTGTGTGCAGATCTCTGACCGCCTCCAGCTGCTCGGATTTTTTTTCCTTCTTCCCGTACTTTCCCCGTTTTTTTTTCTCTCGATTCGCTCGGACAAGTCGTCATGCCGTACGGCCTTCGCGCGGCCTCCACTCTCACGCTTCGATCGATCGCATCGACGTCAACTAATGAAAGAATTAGAGCCTGCGGAGCTTTGCGCGATCGTGGCTCTTTGAGTGCGCGCAGTGAAAGAACGTGCAAAAGTGGCGAGGAGGGGATGAGGGGGTGCAGAAAAGTAAAGGCAGGGAGCAGCAGATCTGGCGTGCGCATGAGGCAGAAGGAAAGCCAAAGGGTGACGGGACGCCTGGAGGGGCTGTTGCGGCCAACTGGGGCGTTGGCGGGCGGCGCTCCTCATCGCATGAGATCCCCGAACGTCCCTACTCGTCCGTCTCCTCGGGGGCACGCAGACGCTGTTTCTTGGCGCTGCGCGTAAAGCTGCGCAGGGCCCACTCTTTTTCGGCGTGCTTTTGGTCGACGGTTCCGAGGGTGATCTGGAAGAGCTTGGCCTCGAAGCGAGGGCCGAGCTCGCGCAGCTCAATGTCCTTGCCCTTGCGCTCGTAAACGTGGTGACGGAAGGAGATGACGTCCGAGCGGTTGCAGAACGTGATCACGCGACGCGAGTCGGCCTTCGGGGCCGGGAACAGGTGCTTGAGCACCGTCTTGAGGCGCTCGCCGAGGCGGGAGGTGAGCCCCTCGAGCACGAGGTGCGGCGCGACGCCGGGGACCGTCCCGACCTCGCCCTTGTCGCCAATGTCATGTCGAAGCACGGCGCCCGAGAGTCCGAAAAAGGCCGTGGGGCCGTAGGGCATGTGCGAGATGACCAGGCCGTCTGGCTCGCCGCGGTGCTCGTGCACGAGCACGAGATCGGTAAAGCCGTGCGAGCGGCACGAGTCGACCAGCTCGGAGACGACCGACGAACCGCGGTTGACGCGCGCAGAGCCCGGGAAGACGAGCTTGAGTTCCTTGGCAAACGCCACGAGGCGTGAACTCGGATCGCGGCTCGTTGTGATCAACACGTGCGGCTCGCGAGTCGCCGCCAACGCATACTCGTCGTCTACATGCGACCGAGGCACCGCAGTGTTGTCATCCTCAAGCTCCACCTGATCGCGAAGCGACGCCTCTTCGCGACGAAGCTCGGTGGGAATCGCCTTGCCCTCTGCAAAACCAGATCATCAAGAAGATCCGTGAGGAGAAAAGAGGGTGAGCAAAACGAGGCGCAGCAGGGGATGGGTGGGAAGAGAGCAAAGAGGATTGCAAACGACGGCGCAGACGATGGCGCAGGCGCAAAGCGCCCCCACCTGCTTCGAGACCTAGCACGCGAGTGGCGCTCGCGTGCTCGAATCCTCGCTTTGAGACCTAGCATGTGGGTGACACAAGTCAAGCGAACCCACGCGCGCACGAGGCCGACGCCCCCCCGCGAGCCGCATCCGCCCGGGCGAATCCGCCCTGGCCACCCCGCAATGCAGCTGCCGCGCCTCCCGCGCTCGACGCTCGACGCTTGGGCGAGAGAGGGTCGCGGAGTAGCCTGCGACGGTGCGCCCCCCCACGACGGCTCCCACCGCGCGAAAAAAAAGGCACGCAAGACAGGGTGATGCACAGGGCAGCGCTTTGCGACGGGCGGCGCGAAAAGGTCACCGCCCCCCCCCGCGCATGCCTACCTTGGAGGGCCTTGCGGATCTTCCGTTTCTGCTCGTAGAGCTCTCTTTCCTTCCCCTCTAGACTTTTCCTGTAGAGATACTCATTGCGCAGCCGGGCGTTCCGACGCAGCATCGTGCCGTCGGAGATGGGGATGGGAAAAACCACCGGGTGGCAAGCGCGAGTGGGGCGTGGTCCGAGAGGGACGAGCGCAGCCCGGCGCGCGCGCGCGCGCGGGCGCTGGGCCGCAGAACCCCCGCGCACCCGGCGACAGGCCCCGTTCGCCAGCCGGCCGCCGTCTTCGACGGGAGAACGAAGAAGTCCGCAAGGACGTCGGCGTCGCTCGGGTACGGCGTCAAAACCGACTTGGCAGGGCTCTTTCGGGCGTCCAATTGGCGCCCACAGAGGCCAAAGAATTCAAAGGGACCAAAGAAGGAGCCGTGCGCGAATTCTGACGACTTTGCTACCGCAACACCACCCGTGGCGTCGGGCCCGCGGCACTCCTCACGGCCGCCGAGCTCCTCAAGCCACCCGTCCACCGAGGATGGCTCGTCGCCGCGGCGTCGGGGTGGGACGGTCGAGACGGTGACGACGTCGCAGACGACCACGACTATGGGGTGCCTCCCATGCTGCCCCTAAGCGACTCTTCATCGAGTTGCTAACGCACCAGTTGCAGATGCTCCAGGCGAAACGATCTCCGGAGAACGGGAGGACGAGAGTCGGCCTCCGGCTGCTTTCCTCGAGGAAAAGTCTGAGCTACCTGGGTTTCTCAGCGTTTGGCGACTTTGACACCCGCTCAGCTATCAGCCCACCACTCTCTCTTTCTCTGTTGCCTCTTCAAAGAAACTCTAGGCATCACAGAGAAGGGGAACACACATAAACGAAAAAAAGGGGAAAGAAACAGAAAAAGAAGGGCAAAGGTCAAAGCTGAGAAAGGGCGACCTGCATCTGCTGCGGCCTGGAGGCTGCGTTTCTTCGTTTCGAAGGGAAAAAGTCGGCGACCAGGATGAAAGGCCCGGTCAAGCGCGCGCGGCGGACGCGAGGCCAAAGGGCACGTCGTCGGCAGCAGCCTTGCACGACTGTCCGTGCTCGAGGGAAACGCCGACGAAGGGGCGCACGGGTCGAGCCGGCGGGCGGCCGGCTGTCGCGAGGCGCGTGGGGCAAGATGAAAAAACGGCGCCGACCGATTTGTCCTCGAGGAACGTCAATGGGGCGGTTCACGCCCTCTCTGACCACGAGGGGCGTCGAGAGCTGCTTTGCGGGACGTCATTTGCGAGGCGCGGCGTTTGTTCGCCTGCGCTCAGTGCGTTCCGCTCAAAGGCACGTATCTTGCGCGGTGGCCTGGAGGTTGAGCGTGGAGGCCGCGCGGGCGTCCTTGACCTGCACGAGGCGCCCTTGGGCATCTCTGAGGGCGAGGTCGGCCGACGAGGCGACGTGTCGCTGCGTGAGCTGTCCGCCAACGACCATCGCCTCCCTTCCCGCGCGCTCGTAGCGTGGCGCGCGCCAGGTCTCGAGGGCGAAGAGCACGCCCGCGGCCGTGTGTCCCGTGCGCAGGTCGTAGGTGGCCGAGGCGGCAAAGGTGACCGAGGGCTGCGACCATGCCCGCGAGACAACCGCCAGGCCCGCGGCGTCGAGCCCGAGGCGGGCCTTGATCAGCACGTTCTTGTTGATCTGCCACGACCCGCCGGCGCGCACCGAGGGGTCGCCCCCGCCGCGCAGGTCGGCGGCCAGCTGGAAGCCGAGGTCAACGTAGTTGGTGATGCCCGCCACGTCGCGGCTCTCGAGCGGGTTGCCCACGCGACGCTGGATCGCAGAGTGGTGCAGCACCGAGATGGTCAGCGTGCCGTCGCGCGAGGCCTCGACGGCGGCCGTGAACGTCTGACCCGAGACAGAGCCCGCGCGCGAGGCCCGCGCCACGTAGCCGGGCGAGTAGGCCACCGCGAACGAAGAGGCGCGCAGCAGCGCGCCGCCGGCCGCGGACAGCGACGAGGAAGACGACCCCGGGCCAGCCAACGGCACGGAGGCGCTGCCCTCGCCCACCGAAGAGCGCGAGAGGTCGGCAGGGCCCTCGCCCGACCCATCGTCCGCGCCCCCAGGCGCGGCCTGCTCGCGTCGAAAGCCGAGGCCGCCCACCCAGGCGTTCCCAAACACGTCGCGGAGTGCAAGCTCTGGAGCCGTGGAGACGCCCCAAAGCACGGGGCCCGAGCGCCCCACCAGCCACGCGCGCGAGAGCGTCGTCGACCCGGGGCGCACCTCGACGCCGGCGCCGAGCCCGGGGGACGACCAGCGCACGCCCACCGCGGCCTCCTCGGTAACCGACGCCGCGGGGCGGTAGTACGACGGGCCGTGCACCGGCGTCGTCTCGAACGCCGGCACAGTTACCTTGTCCAGCGCAGACTCGGCGGCCTGCGCCGAGGGGGCCGGCTCGGGCGGCGGCCCGGTGACGCGGTCCCGAAGACCACCGCCGATGGGCAGGCGAGCCCATGCGCCGGCGCCTCCGGTCGCCGGTGGCGCCTTGACGACGCGCAGCTCGGCGGTCGCGGGAGCGCCCACGCGAGCGCGCGCTTTGAGATCAGCAAACGAGTACGGCATCGCAGGATCAGGCTCGAAGCGCAGCGTCACGGACGCACCCGCGTTGTGTGTCTCTTTGGAAGCTCCAGGCGCCGGCTCAGCAGCCTCGCGACGGCTCCGGCCGTTGCGCTGCGTGCCGCCGCGTCTCCGCAAGAACTCTGGCGCAGGAGGAGGAGGCGCCCACATGCGCGCACACATGCCAAACCGAGGATCCTCGGACGGCGAAAAGTGCAGCACGCTCCGCAGATCGCCCGGCATGAAATCGTTGAACAGCTGGCGCAGCTGTGGCTGCCCAAACTGCCTGCAAGTGGAATGGGAGTGGGACGTGGACGTCAAAGACACGGCACGGAGCTGCGCAAGGGATCGCCAGGCGCGAACCCGAGCGCGACGCACGGGAGGCGAGCGGCGCCGGAATCCCGCCCGCCCAACGGCAACGCGAGAGACAGGACCCAAAGGGGAGGCACGGACCGCCGACCGGGCCGCGGACCATCCGCACGTCGCGGATCCCCCCCGAACACCCACCCCCCGCGCCCCGCCTCCTGCCCCTCCCCTTCCCTCCCCCCCCCCAGAACTCCTCCGCCCTCCTCGGCCAGGCCTCGCACGCAGAGGGAGAGCGAGGAGTGCCCCCTCTCTTTCACGCAGACCCAATCGCGCCACCCAGCGGGCGCGGTTTCCATTGCCTCATCTAGGCTCTCCAACGTCGGGTGGCGCCGAAGACGCCGCGAGGCGCTGCAGCGGCGAGGAACGGCAGGGCCACGTGCCCTCGCCCCCTCCGGTCGAGGCCCCCGCGATCCCCCACCCGGCACCCCCCCCGCGGCGCCCAGAGAGGCGAGACGGGCCCCGAGGCAGGCGGAAAAACGAGACCTACGCCCTCTTCCGTGTTCAAACCTTTCGAACGAGTCCTTGGCGAATCGGGAGCGCCCCTTGCGCTCTCTATCGAGCAGAGGCGGGACCAAAACCACTGTCGGTTCTGGCCGGGGCGCCCATGGCGCCGCGAGCAGCGAGGACACTTTCTGTCCCATCGCGCATGCCCCGCCCTGAGGTCGCAAGTGCCCACAAATCCAAACGTGAGACGCACAGGAAACGCGCCGAGGTAGCCGCACCAAGTTTGCCTCCCCGCCCTCGACCCCGCGCGCGCGCGGCCTATGCCGAGAGCCGAGTGCCGAGGCCCAAGGGCCTCGGCACTCGGCTCGGAGCGCCCCCGCTCCTGCGGGAAAAGGGAAGGCAGAGGCGGGTGGGACCAGAAGACGGCGCGGAAGGCGACGCAGGGCGAGGCCAGGGGAGGTGGGATGGGGTAGCTGGCGGAACGCGAGCGGGCACGCTTTGGGCGCTTTGAACGCTCCGGGCGCTTTGCCCACCAAGACGCTCGATCAGATCCCGGACACACTGGAAGCAGGAGAGGCACGGAGGAATGGGAAAACTGTTCATCTAGGTGACGAGGCACCAAAGGTTTGCGTCCACAGAACGGAGCCTGGCTGGGCTGCCGGTAAAATTACTAGCTAGGAGACGCTGCATCACTAAATAAAGGCGCATATTCTGACGGATGGAGGACGTGGCCTTTCGCGTAGGAGAATTCGCGACGCGTGGAAGAGCAGCGGCACTCTGGAGAGGTGACCTCCCACAAGTGCCTCACCACCGCGCGCATGTCCCGCTTCTTTGCCTCTCCACCTCTGACGGTCACGGTGCTCGCGCGCATCCACAGTTGAGAAGACGCCGCAAATGCAGGGCGTTCGGCATTCCCTCGCCAAAGAAGCGCAAAGGTCAAAGGAGACGGCTGATGCCTACGAAAGACGAAAGCGCAAATGGAGGTCGAAAGAAAGACACGAAGACGGAACAGAAGAAACAAAGCAATCAAAGGAGGCGATGAGGAAAGATGGGAGGGCGAAAAAATAGAAAACGACGCACAGCCGCAGCGGTGTCATCGAGCGCGGCACCATGAGCAACTGCAGGGTGAAGCGCGTCGGTGACGGTGCGGGGCTCGCGTGGGCCGGAGGCATGGCGGTGGTGGGACCGAGTCCCGAGCGACAGCGCCTGCGGTCCCAGCGTTTTCGAAAGGCAACGAAAGTCGGAGAGTCGCACCAGCGCTGGAGCTGTTACGAACAAAGCACGCACCACCAGAGCGCGCTGGCGTGGATGGAAAAAGAGAGAAGGGGAGAAGCTGGGAAACGCACGAGGAAGAGACGCAAGGGCTCAGCGGGACAAGGTTGAGGGTGGGCTCGTCGAAGGCGAGGCAATGAGGACGGCCGCTCGTCGTTGCGAACCGAACGCGAGTGTCCGTCTCAATCAAATCAAAGAAGGCGACAGAGAGAGTGCGAAAGAACGCCAGGACTCGAGATCTGTCGAAGAAAGGGCCCGATGGAGTCTGCTCGGCAGAGCACACGGAGCATCCACAGACCCAGACGATCGCAGCCGCACGCAAGGTTGCGGCGGCGCAGACGGCTCGATCAGGCAATTGAGAAAGGGAGGAGTTCCGAACTGGGCATCTGTCCGAACTGGGCTCAGATGAAGCTCGCACGAGGCCAGAGAAGGGAGAAAGGAGAGAAGGAGAGTTCAGACAGAGGAAGACTCGCAAGATTGGGCAAGTTGGAAGACGGGAAAGTTGCGGAAATGAGCATGCCGCGGCAACCAAAGCAGCCTGGCTGCCGCAGCAGGAGACGTGGAACGTCCATCTCCGGAAAGGAAAAAAAGGGGAGAACAATCAACGATTCTCGTGAGAGTTTTGCGGAGGAGGAAACAAAAAACAGCGTGCGGGACGCTGAGGCTCGGGGACCAGGAAGGGCTGCACGCGCGAAAACGCGCTGCGTCAAGCAGGAGAGAGGAAAGGAAAGAGCAGAGGGAAAAAAACTGCTGCACGAAGAAGGCGAGGCGAGAAACAAACTGCCGAAAAAATTGCGGCGTTTTTATGAGAGCGAGTGGTGGAGAAGGAAGCGGCGATGATGGAAGGGACCGCGAAGGCTGTAATCTTGGTCAAGGTCGCCGACTTGAAAGTCAAGTTGAATGGCCCGGCGTAGTAAGCTCGGCGCAAAGGCGATGTAGACAGGAGCGGCAAAGCCGATCGTCTTTCCCACCGTCGAGCAGTGGACAAAGGATCGCTTGCCTGGCGACCGGCAGTTCAGGCAGCACGGTCAAAGAGGCAGGGCGGTTGGCGCAGAGCGCTGTGTGAAAAAAAAGAAGAAAACAAAAGTGTCCAAGGAGGGCTAACAAAAGCAAGGAGCAGCGACAGTTTGAACGAAGCGCGCTAAGCGATGAGCCTCCTGCCGGAGCGCTCGCCTTCCATGGTTCGGAAGAGGAAGGTGTCGATTGCCGCATTTTCGGAGGTGGTGCTGGGTTCCGAAACGACGCACGGAGGAGGGGAGCGACGCGAAGGAGTGAAGAGCGGGTCACGAATAGGCGCAGAGAGGGTCGTGCCGTAGATCGGCGTACGCCGAACGAGGAGCGCGAAAGAGCTCACCCCCTCTGAAAAGAAGCGTGTAGACCAAGGCGCAAAGGAAAGCAAAGTGGGCGCATCGGCGAGAGCGAGGGCCAATGTCGGGTCACTGGGACGCGCGAAGAAACGACAGTGCGGCAGGCGTCTCGTGCGAAAGGCGCCGGTGCCGTTCCCTAAACGGCGGCGAAAGCAGGGGCCGAGCGAGGGAGCGAGTAAGGGGGATGCGTGTGCTGCCAGAGTCGCTGTGAAGACGGAGGCGCAGGGCAGCGGTGGTGGAGCGAGAAAACGAACTTATTCCAAGTGATGTCCGAGGTCGTGCAATCTGAGAGCTCGATCGCGAGCGTCCTCGAGGGTCAATTCTTCGAGTGGTGCATCCGGTTGACGGGTGAAGGCAAGGTGGGATGCGTAGGATGCGCAAAACCCGCAAGGCGCACATTGGGGGAGGGGGGAACAAAACGGATAAAACCTGGATCGTCAGACGCCGCAAAGACGGACGAAGATAGATAGGGATGCGCGGCGACGATAGGACGCGTTCGGAGGTGCAGGTAGATGCACGAAGCTGGCGGCGCAAGCACCCGGATGCCCTATGCGCCACCGGTGTGTGTGCCTCGTCACTTGGTGATGCGTGGGGCGATGATGCTCTGGATCGAGACCCTCCCGAGGATCCAGTCCTGGAAGGCGGCCTCGTCCTCCTCGCGCTCGAGGCGGTCGCGAAACGCCTCGAGAGAGCCTTCGACGTAGCGCGGGTCCCACGGCGTGGAGCGTGCGACGAGACTCTTGTCGGCGGGCAGCGTGAAGCGCGCGAGGTCCTTGTCGGTGCGCAGCGGGAAGCGCGAATCGACGGCGTCCTTGGCGAGCTGACCAGGGTCGACGGCGGTCACCAGCCCGGCGGGCGAGGTGAGGCGCATCGCGGGCACGGCGCGCGAGGCGCCCCTGCCGCCGCGGGTCGCGCCGCGAGCGGCCCCGCCGCCGACGCCTTCCCGCAGCACCTCGCCCAGCGACGCGTCGCCGGCGAGGGGCTCCAGAAGCTCGTCGTCGTGCAGTGGCGGCTCGAGGCCGTTCGAGATGCGGTCGGCGTACTGCTCGACGAACGCCTCGAAGACGCCCGGCGAGTCGAAAATCTCCTCGCAGCCAGAGGTGAGCGCACGAATCTTCTGCGTGAGCGACATGACCTGGAACATGGCGCAGTGCTTCATACGGTGAATCGACCGAAACGCGTCCAGGTTGTCTTCGAGCGTGGCGATCGCCTCGAGCATCGCCTGCGAGCGCTGCGCCGACTCGCGCAGGGACATGCGATCCAGGCGCGACTCCAGCTCGGCCGCGGCCTGGGCCGCGTCAACGTACTCGGCCTCGCCGCTGGCCGGCGGAGCGGCCAAGCTCTCGGTCGGCGTACCGCCTGACGACGTCGGGGACGAGGCGGCAGCCGACGAAACGTTCGAGGAAGCCGGGGCAGCAGAGGGCACGCCAGCGGCTGAGCCGTCCGACGCCACCGACGACGTCCTGCTGAATTGCGCACGCGCTTGAGCCTGCGCCGGCGCCTGCGCTTGCGCCTGTGTCGTGCAGGCTCCTGGCTGCATCGGGACGGCGCCGTCGCCGCCGAGCAGGTCGACGTGCACCTCGCCGCCGACGCGCCCGCTGCGCGCGGCGCTTGAGATGGCCTCGGCGACCTCGACGGGCCCCAGGTTTTCCTCGCGCGCGGCATCGAGGAGGCTTGCGATGGCGTCGCGGCGCTGCAGCGCGAGCGCTTCCTCTGTCCTGCGCACGCGCAGCGACCAGGCGTACAGGCGTCTGGCCTGGGCGCCCGAAAGGCGGATCTCGCTGGCGTGCTTGGCGGGGCTGAGGCTCACACGCGCGCCGTTGGCTCGCAGCGCGGCGAGGAGCTCCTCGGGCTTGGCGCGCACGGCCGCGACCGTCACGCCCGTGCACTCGGTGCGAAGCTCGGAGAGCACGCCGATGGCGTCGGCGACCTCCTCTTCGGTCTGGGCCGTCTCGAGGCACTCGAACGCGACGCCGGCCAGGGAGCGCAGCTCGTTCCATCTCGCCAGCGCCTGCGCGACGCTCATGTTCGATCCGAAGATGCGAGGGCCAGCGTTCATGGCGGCCCAGATGCTCGACATGCCGATGCCTGGGCCGTGGCGGGAGCGCCATGTCGGCTTGGCCGGGTGCCCCAGGAGGTCGTCATCCGCAGACCCGAGCGACTGAGGAGAGCCGACCAGCAGCGGAGGCGAACCGACCGGCGGCGCGTCGTGCACTCCAGAGTCGAACGAAGGCATCGAGTTCGCGCCGTGGACGCCGCCCGCCACCTCGGAGAGGGAAACGGCCACGGCTCTGCTGGCAGCGGCCGCGGCCTGGGCGGCCGCGACCTCGGCCAGCGACGGCGCCGAGCCCACGGGGTGCAGGTGGGAAAGCGGTGGGGCGGCGTGCGGATGCGGGTGCGGGTGCGGGTGCGGGTGCGGATGCGGCTGCAAGTGCGGGTGCGGATGCGGACCCACGTGCGGCTGGAGCGTGGCGTGCAGTGGCGGGGGTGGTGGAAGATCGGTCAGCAAGGGAGAGCGCAGGGGAGGGGCGACTTGGACGGGCAAGTGCGACAAGAGCGCGCCGGGAAAGGGAGCAGGCGGGGGAGCACCCTGGACGGGCACATGGTGCGTTGAGTGCGGCGAAAGTACGCCCTGCACAAGCTGCTGCGATAGATGCGGAGAGTACATGGCAGGCGGCACCGCAGACAGCTGCGCGCCCGGCACCGAGGGGGTGCCGGGCGGCAGAGGGCCGTACGAAAAACCCGGGGCGGCGGGCGCGGGGTGTCCCGGCACATTCGGCGCCGAGGGAGGCGGAGGCGCGACGGCGACGGCGGCGCTCTCCGGCACCGATGGGTGGGGAAAGGAGGCCGTCCTGGTGGAGGGAGGTGACTGGGCGGCGGTGTGCGTGCCCGAGGACAGTGACTGGGCGAGGCCATGCCCTCCCGAGGGCGGCGAGTCGGCCAGGTCGATGCCCGGGGGCGCCGAGTGTCCGAGCGTCTGCAAAGAGACTGAGCGACCAAACCCGCACGCGATCGGCGCAGAGCACGGCACGGTCGCAGAGCCGTGTGCGGAGACGCCTGGAATCTGCAGCGGCGAGGCGTGCGGGTGCATGGCGTGCGCAAACGCCGCCTGGCCGACGAGGTCACAGCCAGGGCCGAGCGCGGCCGACTGAGCGAGGTCGCCCGAGGCGCCGAGCAATCCCGGGACAGCTGGAATTGTGGGGACTGGGGATGCAAACGCCTGCGGCGCGCCCGCGGGAGACGCGCGCGGGTCGTGGCGGTAGGCCGGGTGGGTGCTGCTGTGCGCCCCGCCGAACGGCGCCGGCGCCGCGGCGGGATCGCCCGGCATGGGTAGCGGCTCGTGCAGCAGGTCGACCGGGTACGGAGGCACGTGCTGCGCCGCGGGGGATGGCACCAGGTCGCGCCCCGGCGAAGTCCCGAGCGTGGGGACTAGCGCCGCGACGGGCGGGACGGACATGGCGTCGTCGTCGGGGCGGGCGGCCACGCCCGCGTCGGCGTCGCTGTGCGCCCCTGCGAGGTCGTGCGAGCCCCCGACGGTGTCCGAGGCGATGTGAGCGCCCCATTCGGCCGCGTGGTCGACGGGCCTGATGTCCGAGAGCGCGAGCTCGAGCTCCCAGTCCTCGTCGTCGTTTTCCGGCATCCACTTGCCCGTGGGCGTGCACGAGTAGATGGCGCGAGCCCGCGGGGGGAGGATGGGAGTGGGGCAGGCCTCGATCGCGACGTCGTAGGCCTCGATGACCGTGTCCAGCGGATCGGAGCGGCGTTGCACGCGCCCTGAGGCGGTGCACCGCACGATGGGCCCTCCGCAGCGAATGGCGGCGCCGAGCGCGATGACGGCGCCAAACTCGGCCGTGCCCTCGAGAAAGGCGAGCTGGCCGGGCGAGATGCCCGGCAGCGAGAGCGGGCGCCAGCGATCCTGCGGAACGGCGGCAGCGCTCGGCCCGAGCGTGCCGCCCAGGAAGGCCTCGAGCAGGCCGGGCTGGCCGGCCCCGGGCCCGTCGAGGATGCGGCCCAGCTCGGAGGCCAGCGCGGGATAGTGCACCGAGGGTCCGCTCGAGGCCAGCGACCCGCCCGAGAGCGCCGAAGCGACGGCGGCGACGGCCGCCAGCTTTGGCGCGCGCACCGCCAGCGCCTCGAATGGCGCCGAGGACGCGCCGAGCGAGGGGAGAGCCTCACCCGGCGGTGCATCGATGGGCCGCGGCGCGCCCTCAGGGAACGCGCGACGCAGCGCGCCAATGATGTCCTCCTGCCAACAGAGAGTGCGAGCCAGCACGTCGGCACGCACGCCCAGCGCGGCGCGCTCGGCGCGCGCCACAGCCAGCTCCCGTGACATGGTCTCATGTTGCGTAAAGACCGCAGCGCGTTG
Source organism: Prototheca ciferrii (assembly GCA_003613005.1). Taxonomy (NCBI): domain Eukaryota; kingdom Viridiplantae; phylum Chlorophyta; class Trebouxiophyceae; order Chlorellales; family Chlorellaceae; genus Prototheca; species Prototheca ciferrii. The sequence continues at coordinate 16,293 of PEIA01001545.1, forward strand.
GTCGCGCAGCTTGGCCCGGTACTTGGCTTGAGCTCTGCGCAGAAGAGGAGAATGAGCAAGGGGACGGGCAGAGGTCGACAACGAACCGCGAGAAAAGAACAGAAAAAACCCTCCCTCTCCCCCTGGCAAGGAAGCCGTCAGTTCACGAGGCGCGAGCGCAAACAAGGCCCCGTCGGCGACACGTCCAGCGATCAGCTCGCATGCACGATTCGGAAAGGACGATGGGACGCAACATGCGGCGACTCAAACCGGCGAAGGTCGACACCCTCTGAAGATCGGAACGCGGGAGTTCCGAGTCCCCGCCTCCCCTTCCCTGGAAATCGGATGACGGGAGGCACGGCCGTGCATGCTGCCCGCATCGCCCCCCTCCCCCCCTGACGCCATCGCGAACGCCACCTTTCCTGAGGGAGCTGCAGCGGGGAAGCAAGGGCGGATGTGTCCAGCTGCCCACGTCGGCATCCCCCCCCGCAACGAGGTACCTTGGCTCTCTTCTGATCGTACAAGTTCCACAACGTCGGAATTTCTCGCCCCAAATCACCCGCAGGAACCTCGGGAGCGTCCACCACGGCCGCGTCGGCGCCGGCCGTCGGCCGCCAGGCGCGTCCTCGCCCTCTGCAGCCCTGTCGTTTCCAAGCCCGCCGCAGGAGCCCCCCCCCCCCCCCCCCCCCCCCCCCCCCCCCCCCCCCCCCCCCCCCCCCCCCCCCCCCCCCCCCCCCCCCCCCCCCCCCCCC